>OY992882.1:109500401-109523944 GCA_963921405.1 Cepaea hortensis
CGTGATACATGTTGGTTGAGGGCGTGATACATGTTGGTTGAGGGCGAGATACATGTTGGTTGAGGGCGTGGTATGTGTTGGTTGAGGACATGTGTTCCAAATGGGGATAAAGGGCAAGAGAAAAAAGAAGGCGAGGGAAGCTTTCAAATGATTGAGGCTTAAAGGGTAAAAAACGGGTCAAGAGCCACATTTGGCAAAAGACTTGCAACATAATGATGGTCCAAGTGTAAAATCGATGCATAGTATTAGTTTATTCTTCACTGGGCTTGCTACAGTCCATCAGTATTACATTACTCTCCACTCATATAAGTAAAAAAACGTAATGGCCCCTAATGGCATTGGGCTTATGGAACTAGACCAATATCTGTATAGACCTCTTGGCACTAGGTAGGTGAAGTGCTTAGTATCGCACCGGCCACATCTACTTCTCCAGACACGTCCTGGTACTCATCTCCACCACTCAAACACCAGTTCTTATATGTGTGTTTTTGTCTCCAAACATCCAGTGGATTTCCTGCTACCGACCAACGCTACTGCAGTTTCTGATGCACTGTCTTCAGCCCACGAAGACGCCAAGGACGTGAAAGTGTTGCTGGAGGAGAAGCTGAAACAGTCTGGGGTCAGTTGATTTGATTGCAGTTTACGTGTGGAATGCCTTTTTTGCTGTTTATATTTCCTATAGATTGTGTTTGATTCTGTTTAGTTAGACTACTCTGTTTCCTTGGCTATTGTTGTTTGTTGATGTTGTCACCTACTAACTGTTAGCAAGCGATGTAATAACTACTATTGTTTCATTAATTGTTTGTTAGCAACCAATGTAATAACTACTATTGTTTCATTAATTGTTTGTTGAAGTTGTAACCTACTAACTGTTTGTTAGCAACCAATGTAATAACTACTATTGTTTCATTAATTGTTTGTTAGCAACCAATGTAATAACTACTATTGTTTCATTAATTGTTTGTTGAAGTTGTAACCTACTAACTGTTTGTTAGCAACCAATGTAATAACTAAACTACTATCGTCTCATTAATTGTTTGTTGATGTTGTCACTTATTAACTGTTTGTTAGCTACTGATATAATAACTACTATTGTCTCATTAATTGTTTGTTGATGTTGTCACCTACTAACTGTCTGTTAGTGACCGATGTAATAACTAATATTGTTTCGTTAATTGTTTGTTAACTACCGCTTCAATCTTCTTCTATCCTCTATCCACCACTTGGGTGTAGGCCCTCAGCCAGACCACACCAAGCCGTGCTATGTGGCTTGTTTATGGTTGGCTGTATTTTGTGGTTGAATCTTTTTTCATGATGGGGCAGCCTGCACTAATCACAACCCTTCCTTAGTCACTATCTGATAGGGTGCAGTGTTACTGTTCTTTGCTTCCTTTGTGGATTCTGATAACACACAGGTTGATCCTCCTTAGTCTCCTTTGTTTTTATTTTTATTTCATACTCTTTTAATACAGAAAAATCAATTAGCTTTCCATGGTCTCCTCTGCGTACTTGCCCTTCTCTGCAAGGGCCTTAACTCTGCTCATCGCCTTTTACCCAAAATCTTCTAATCTGTTGGATAATTGTGAATTTTTACAGCTAATTTGTTGATTAATAATGTAATCATACATCTATAGTGTTGACATTTAATGTTACTATAAAGTTGTTTTGTTGACTTTTAATGTCATGCATTCTGCTATTTAGTTCATTGTTACTTTTATCTGTTATTTCCACTTTATTAAGAACTGATGTTTTATTCATTAGTATTTATCTTCTTCTGTCACCCTATTTCCTGCATTGCTGTATAAACCCTCAGCCAACTCACTCTATGCCCTCCTGTCCTATGTATTGCATGCATTTTATTACAGGGTGTATTTTTAATGACTGTGAAAATATTGCCGGTCCAAGTTTTGTATTTACCTGTTATGTTGCATGAACTTCACAGAGGGTGAATACAAAACTTTGACCAATGATATTTTCAAACACTGTCAAAACACAGTCAAGCAAGACGTACCAGGAGCCAACACTGACAAAAGAAACCACCAAAGGAGACGGACACAAAGGAGAACCCGCCGGCAAATGTCCCAGCTGATGACACAAGCATAAACACTCCTCGATCGAAAAGCCAGTTAACACTGGTGCAGCAAACGAGACAAACATATCCCGCACCATGAACCACCGCAAATATAACCAACACCACAGAGGCTGGTTGAACGGGTGGAAAGTTTCTTTTTCCAAAACTGGAACTAGAGCAAGAACACTATGCAGTAAGCCAAAAGAAGATTAATAAATCAACATTGAACTGTTGTCGTGAGCCACTATACCCTGCATGATTTATTGAGGAAGGGATCCAAGCACTTAAGGATCGAATGGTTCGATGTGCAATGAGGATGATCTGTCGACTGACTAACTATCTAACATCATACACCCAATACATCTCAAGGCGAGAAGAAAAGGTCCATCAGAAAGAAACAAGAAATACATGATGCCTTTAATAGTGTGCTCCCTACAAAATTTTCTTTATCATCTTACTAATCTGTTTTTGTTTCCTATCTTATTTTAACAGTGTCCTGTTCATCCCAGTTGGGTTATTTTTATGATATGTAGTATATTTCACTGATTTTTCCTTGTATGTAGTCCGGACTTCAGATGTAAAATTTATTTTACTGATGTTTCTTTGTACGTTATCCATGCTTTTTTGTGTGTTTTGTTTGCATATCCTTTACAGGACATCACTGTCAACATCATCATCTGTCAGCTAATTGTTGATTTCTTGGCAAGATTACGCTCAGTAGTTTTATCTGCGCTTAGAATGTAAAATATATTTTACCGATGTTGTCTTGTATGTTGTCCAGGCTTAGGGTGTAAAGTATATTTTACTGATGTTTCCTTTGTACATCATCCAGGCTTACAATATTACAATATAAAATATATTTTACTGAGTTTCCCTTGTACGTTATCTAGACTAGGATGGAAAGTATATTTTACTGATGTCTTGTACATCATCTAGAATAGAGATGTAAATAATATTTGACTGATGTTCCCTTGTACTTCCTTCAGGCTCAGGGCTCTGTTCAAGTACTGGGCAGCTCAAATATCGGACATGCCATTGTCAAGGAAGCTGAGAAGGAGAAGGTATCACTAATTGTCATCGGCAGCCGAGGGCATGGGATTCTGAGACGAACCATCCTTGGCAGCATCTCTAGCTATGTTGTCCATCACAGCCACATCCCGGTGCTGGTTCATCCCACAATGCACCAAAAGGAGAAACGTAATAGTACATCAGAGAAGGGACATTAGAACTTGATGTCTGTTGTCTTGCAGATGAGGATAGTGATGATGACTCAGAAAATTGTATGTTTTTGTGTAAATCTTTCAATACCATAAGCCTTTTCAGCAAATTTCAAGAGAATGTTGGTAGAGAGGGTGAGAGAGAGAGAATGAGTGAACAAATGAACCAACGAACGAATTTTCTTCTCAAAGGGTTAATAATTAATTGGGCATAAAAGCCCAACTAACATTCTACCAAGAGAAAGAGAGAAAAACCACTATGAAGAATCACTAGGGCATGACTTTTAAAGAGACTAATACATGGTGGGAGTGACCATTATGGTGGCCAGATTTATCTAGTATTCTCTGACCAAATGTGAAAAGTAAGAGAACGCTACATATTCACAGAAGAGAGCCAGTCACACATCTCACATTGCCTGTGATTGAAAGAGTTAGCATTTTCAGATTATTGTTAACTTGTGATATTCTATGCATATACTCACAATTAAGTGATTCTTCTTCTTCTGCTGCTTTTTATCTCCTAAAACCTGAGCATCTGGCCAATGCTCAGGACTTCCAAGACAGGCCAGATATAATCAGAGCACTACTGGTATCATTAGTATAGGGACTTTTCACTGGCTGTTACGATGAAGATGGAGCACGTATTGGGAATGTCCCGAGTGCGTTGATGTTGGTTCTTGACTCAGCTCAACTCAACTCACCTCCCAATGAAACTTAGGTCCCCAACAGAGGAGAATATAAAATTAAAACAGTTAGCAATGTGGGCCCACTACGAAAAAATAGAGAGATAACAAACCCAGACACGGTGTACATACCTTACTACAAACTCTAACCCAGGTGGACAAGAAGGCTTATCCATGACTGATTGGATTTTACAACAAGTTTTTTTTTAAACAGGATGAGATAGCCAGTGTCTGAACAATCCTCCTTGATAATCTCTTATGACGTGTGGGAGGTGACTGTGTTAGTATTCTTTGCTTCCCTTAGGGCCCTAAGCTTTGCTTGGCAACTGGTCTAGGATCAAAGCTCCGACAGGCGGACATTTAGAGCATTGCTTTGTTGATACAGCAGTTTCTACAGCTTGTCTCGTTCCAGGTGTGTTGGTGTTGCTTTTCCTCTAGAGCAAACTAGACAGGTCAAGAGAGGGATCATGCAGCATGGGCAACACATGGTCTCTACAATTCAGCTCAGACTTTGTGCTATGAAGAGGCATAACTCCATCCCTGGTCTTATCACCATGGGTTGTAGTTATTGTGCCTATTTTGAAGCACAATGTAACAAACTATCGTCTGTCAAGACACCAAGGTGCCAGTACAATACTAATAATAGCCTCCAGTAGTAGTCATATCTGATCATGGCATTATGCCCCCCCCCCCCTCATAAGGAGGAATCCTCCAATCCCTTATTCTAGTGTTCCTTTCAGGGGATTATTTTCTCTTGAGCGTGTTGAAGTAGTTTCCAATCTCTATCTGAAACTGACCACCTAGTCATCCAGTGCTGCAGCGGTCATGTGGATGCTTAGAAATTAAAATGTCTTCATAAGAGATAGCACTGTAGTGTGGTCAACACAACAGGGTAGTTTGTGTGTCTGATAAACAAACACTGATCAATGTGGGTTTAAGAGGAGGATATTAGGGCTTCATAAAATAATTTAACATGAACACCTTTGTTAAAGAAAAGGTTTAGTTTCTCACATCTAAACAGCTAAGAATTAATACCAGGAGTGAGCTAGTGTTGTAATTACAATATATTATTGTATGTTGCAGAAACATGGACAATGAATAACAATGTGAAGACAATATGTAAGCCTTGAAAATGGGGTTATATAGACAGATGGGAGGAATATCATGACAGGAGAAGAAAACAAACATTTAAGTATTACAAATAATGGGATTGAAGAAAACATGACTGAACAAGATTAAGGTCTGATAGTTAAGGTACCTCGACCAAATGAAGAGACACAGCTCCTTATTAAAGGATGTCCTGTGTCCTGAATGGGTAGGGGGGAGTATGCAATAGGAAGACAGTGTTACATGAGGGTGGACAACATTAAGCGATGGACTGAAAGACAATGTTACATGTGTGTGGATAACATCAAGAGATGGAATGAAAGACAATGTTACATGTGGGTGGATAACATCAAGAGATGGACTGGAAGACAGTGTTACATGTGAGTAGACAACATCCAGAGATGGACTGGAAGGAGCTCATGTGTCATGTGTTGCAGACACAGGATCAAGGATGATGGAGACTCATTACAATCAACCTTCTGAGGTAAGAAGCCTAGTAGAGGCCCTAGAGATGTGGATATACAGAAACAAAAGCAAATACATGGGTTCTAGAAAAATGAAGAATAAAAAGAGAGTTGAAAGAAATAAAAAAGAGCCAAGTGAAATATTTCAGCCACATTAAAAGACATAACACTCTTATAAAAACCATCAGGAAGTGTAAGGTTGAAGGAAAGCAAGCAAGAGGTAGACAATGATACAAGCTGAAAGATAACATCAAGAGATGGACGAACAGCAGTCTGACAGAATGTAAAATCAAGGTGAGAGACAGATAGTGTTGCAGATCCATTGCAGCTAACCTTCATTCTAGAGATTGATTAATTGATCTGTGTGAAGATGGCACTTGATTATGATGACAGAATGGTCTTACCTAAGTAATTGAACCTTTTTTTAAAACTACAATAGCCTTTGCTAAATACTAAATGAATTAAGTTATTTTTTAGCGCATGATTTACTATATCAATTAGTCAATCATTTCATCATTGAATTAAATGTGTTGTGTTGTGGTTGGAAGTAATATTTCAGCATCAGACAAGTTTTCATGTTTTAATTTGTGTGTTGTTTTGTCTCTAAATCTATATATTAAATGTATGTGTGTATGTTGTTTTGTCTCTAAATCTATATATTGTATGTATGTGTGTATGTTGTTTTGTCTCTAAATCTATATATTTTATGTATGTGTGTATGGTTCCATCACTCAGCTACAGATTAAGTGTGTGGAGCGACACTGTGAATTGTGGATTTCATGTGGAATGCTTTTACATCTGCCTGCAGTGGTTTGTATTGTGAACTGCATGTTTTTAAAAATGGCAGATGGCCGTTTGCAGAGCTAGCTGATTTTACCTTATGTACTGATGTGTGCAACTGCTGGTTTTCTAGTGACTGCCACTTCCTTCAACGATGAACTGTAATTTTAGTGGCGGACTGTTGTGATGGCATTCTGGCAGCAGCCTCATGCATGTATATCTGTGCACGCTGTTGTTTTGTCGGGACTGCTGTCTATTCCACTTTTCCAATGAAACAATGAGGAGCATTTCTTGTGATATTCATTGGCACAGGAAAAGAGCATTTTGCGGTTGTCTCATGCCCGTGAAGTTGTAACAGTGACTAGCAACTGATGTATGTGTCTGTGTGTCAAATTCCATAGCCACGCACCCTTTCATGTTTTGTTACATAGTTGTCTAGTGGGAGATTGCTAAATAATTTCCTAAGCTTGTTTCTGTTCACACAAGGCACTCAGTCACCTCTTTGACTTTTATCAATAGTCTGTCAATTTGTCTGTCACTTTGGTTGTGCACTCTGACAACTTTCTGTTCGTCCATCTCTTGATGTTGTCTTCCCACCTTCATCCTATCTAAACTTGCTCAATTGTGTTTCAGTGTTTCCTTCAATATGGTTTTTATAAGAGTCTCAGTTTGTGTAAAGAGGCCACAATATGTGTCTTGTTTGTTTTCACATTGCTTCCAAAAGCTTGAATTACACATGTAGCTTCTACACGAGTTATATATTCATTTACATTTGCTTTCACAAATATGACTTAATTTCTTTGTCTCTGTCTTTGTATCTCTCTGTCTCAGTCTCTCTTTGTTTCTCTCTCTCTCTGTCTCTCTGTCTCTCTGTCTCTCTCTCTCTCTCTCTCTCTCTCTCTCTCTCTCTCTCTCTCTCTCTCTCTCTCTCCCTCCCTCTCTCCCTCTCTCTCCATATATTATCCAAATTTCCATGTTCTTAACTCAACATTATGTAAAGAAATGTTTAGCGTAACCCCACACATGTTTTTATCACTTGTTCAAATCATTGTTTTCAGATGAATTCCATGAAGAGAGTTGCGTTGATTGGTGTGCACATATTTCATATTATAATTCAGTATTATATCAAAGATGGCTGATCATCAGTACAGCAACAGTCACTATCAGTATTTCTAGGGCTGTGCAGTTTATTGTATTTTTGTTGTCCATACACATTGTATATTGTGTATATTTTTTGTGGTTGTTTTAATTAATCAAGACTATATGAGAATTTGTAAAAGAAGGTGCATTTGCTTGTATTTTGTATACACAAATCACCAATATTATCAACTTTTTCTTTCTTGTTACATCTGCTTTAATAAAAATTTGTATTTTAAAATGCTTTTATTATGCCATAGAATGGTTTCCACTTGAATATTTCTTTTACTCATCACATTAAAGCAGTTACTAACTATATTTTCTTGGCCTTACTGTCAGAATAATAATTTTTTTTTCAAACTACATGCAATTTTTATATTGATAGAAGATGTCTTCATACAACAAATAAATCAACTTCTAACAATAGTTTTTTCACCACATAGAGCAGAGCTTTATGAAACATTAACAAGATGATTGAATTGTGACATTTTGTCAGACAATCGGAAGTAGATAGCTTTGAGCATTGGTGTCCGCTGCAGACTATTTGGACGTCATTCTTCCTGGTTCTGCTTCTTGGTGCTTGCCTTTTCTGTTTCTGATCACATTCCTTATCTGAATGCTCAGGTGGAGATGTTTGTATCTGAATGCCTAGGAGAAAATGTGTGTATCTGAATGCCCTGGTGAAGATGTGTGTATCTGAATGCCCAGGTGAAAATGTGTGTATCTGAATTCCCCCTGATGGTATTCTGTATCTGAATGCCCTGGTGAAGTTGTGTATCTGAATGTCCTGGTGAAGTTGTGTATCTGAATGTCCTGGTGAAGATGTGTGTATCTGAATGTCCTGGTGAAGATGTGTGTATCTGAATGTCCTGGTGAAGATGTGTGTATCTGAATGTCCTGGTGAAGATGTGTGTATCTGAATGTCCTGGTGAAGATGTGTGTATCTGAATGCCCTGGTGAAGATGTGTGTATCTGAATGCCCTGGTGAAGATGTGTGTATCTGAATGTCCTGGTGAAGATGTGTGTATCTGAATGCGCAGCAGAAAATGTGTGTATCTGAATGTCCTGGTGAAGATGTGTGTATCTGAATGCCCAGGTGAAGTGTGTATCTGAATGTCCTGGTGAAGATGTGTGATCTGAATGTCCTGGTGAAGATGTGTGTATCTGAATACCCAGGTGAAGTGTGTATCTGAATGTCCTGGTGAAGATGTGTGTATCTGAATGCCCAGGTGAAGTGTGTATCTGAATGTCCTGGTGAAGATGTGTGTATCTGAATGTCCTGGTGAGTAACTTGACTATGTTTCGTGGTATCTTTTTTTTTCAGTTTCAGTGGTTGGTGAACAGAAATTTACATTATTATAACTCCGTCATTTGATTGTGTACCATGTTCCGTCTTAACCTACATTTTGGTTGGTACTGCATCAGTTAATGCCCTGCTGAAGATGTGTTCAACATACGAAGCCATCTATACCCTCTAGGCATTGTGTTGGAGGAAGTCGACAGTGACATGCTTGGAACCATTTCAGAGCCAGACCTTAGCTTAGCAAGTCTGTGTGATGTGTTGAACCGTGATGTGGTACAATATAATTTAACCATAAATGGACAGTCATTACAACAAGTTAGAGAGTACCCTGGTACGTGTATCTGTGCAGTATTTTCACAGAGGATGGAAGATTAGAATAAGAAGAAAGCAATCAACATTAACTATCAAATAACTCATGATGTGAAGTTGCAGTAACAGTGTTGTATCTCTATTAGTTTCCAAGCTTGGAGAGAGGACGGAGAGCTGTGCATTAGTCCCTGTAGAGATGATACTGGTGCAAGGCCTTTTCTAACTCAGATGGACAGAACATCAAGGTATCAGACTTTTTAGTCTTCCAGAAAATGCAGAACTAACCAACCAACCAGCCACACAACCAACAAACCAATCAACTAACCGGCCACGCAACCAACCAACAAACCATTCAATCAACCAGCTACACAATCAACCAACCGGCCACGCAAACAACCAACAACCCATTCAATCAACCAGCTACACAATCAACCAACCGGCCACGCAAACAACCAACAAACCATTCAATCAACCAGCCACACAATCAACCAACCGGCCACGCAAACAACCAACAAACCATTCAATCAACCAGCCACACAACCAACCAACAAACCATTCAATCAACCAGCCACACAACCAATAAACCGATAAACCAACCAGTCAGTCAACCAACAGAAGAAGGAGACGCAACAGCAGAAGAAGAAGCAGAAGAAGAATAAATAATTGAAGCGTTGATCTGTTTTATACCACTGTGCTAGATGTAGAAGCGATCATGTTCCTCAACAGACATTTATTCTCCGGGTTCTTGATAAATTCCACCGCTAAATGTGTTCAATGATTCTTTTTCAAGCTATTAAGAATGGTCCCCATCTATTGATCTGCCTCTAGAGCAGTCAGTCTGGTTGCAACAGCTATCTCCGGAGCCTCTTATCCCATGACCGGGGGTTGGGGGGGGGGGGGAAGCCTGTATAAGGATATTGTAATATTGATATACCGTGTTTCCCCTAAAATAAGACCTACCTCTATAATAAGCCCTAGCACGATTTTTCAGGAGGCTTTTAATATAAGACTTAGTTGAGATCGTCAGCTAGAATGAGAAACTTGTTACTGAATGGCCAGTCACAGACGCCACTGGTGCGCACTTAATAATGAACGGATGTGGTTCATAATTCAATACGTCACTCGTGGACAGTTCGCGGCGACTGCACTAGCCAGGCGTCCTTAATTCCTCAGGCTCAAGATCCCCCTACCATACACCGCAAGGTTCTATATTGGCAGTAAATGACAGTTTTGACTCGTGTGAAATAAAGTTACCAATGCCATACGAGCAAGCTACATGGACAAGAAATGCCATGTCATTTACATATCGTTTAAGGCCGGGATTCGGAATTGGAAGAGTTATGACGATGTTCCAATTCCAGAAGAAGATGACATGGCATGACTGTATTTGAATAAATGTAAAGCGTAATCTTGCCTAGTACATCAGCAACAGCTGAAAAATACTGGTGTTGACTGCAACGTCCTGTAAGGGATATGCAACAACAACAACAAAAAAATAACTGTATATATATAGTGATAAAACTCCACCGCGGAGCAAACACGGCAGGGGGCTTCTGATCATCAGAAGTAATCCTCCTTCCTCGAATGTTTCGGCCCCATTATCCTCTTACCATTCTCTAGGGGCGGGCCTGTCCGGGTCATGACTCCGGGCGTCTTCTCCCTGCTGTGTGAGACGTTCGGTTGATTTCGTTGTCCTCGTTGTTGTGCTTATACCTTTGTTAAGGATGAATCTCATGTCCTTTTCAGGACCCATCCCCCACTGGTCCAAGCCTGACACCCAGCTCGTGCCTGTGGCTCCTAGTAGCTGTCAGCATGCGACAGCGGCCATCCCCCGGGCAACAGCTGTGAGAGGCTGGCTAAACCAGGCATGGGTAGCCGATTTGATGTCAAACCAAGCGGTAAACTAGGGTATACCTACCCAGCATGTGAAGACAGGATTCGGCAGACTGCGTGGAAGAAATCATTTCTGATTCAACGGGCAAGACGGCGTTTACCTGCAAAGCGTTGTGGAACGTAATGAGCACGGCAAGGCACGTAGAGCGCCCTGGACATCCACTGCACCTGTATTCGTCTCCAGTCGTCTCGACTTGTCTTGCCACTGGACTCAGATGGACTCGGGAGAGAGAGTGAGGTCGACGAATTGCGCAACTCTTCCTCACTTTAATCCAAGTCATCGCGCAAGTCATTCTTCATCCAACAACAACAACATACCTTAGCTGTTAACATGTCCACTCTCAAGCCTCCCCCTCCCTCAGTGAGGTCTGTGCTTGCCCCGTAGCACCGGTGGAGCCAGATTCTTCCCCAGCCACGGCCTCTATCGCTTCCAGTCGTCTCCGTTGCCATGTTCCTACTTCGTGCCCCGTTCACGGCGCCACTCTATTAGGAAACCGGTTCTTTGGTTTCTAGACCCACCTCTTGGTCTCTGCAGCTGAGTGAGTGCGATTTACGGACGATTTAGACCCTTGTATGGAGGTTGAACTTCGGCCGACATTTGCATGATTTGACCGCACAGTCTTGTACTTAGATTCACTACCCTCTCTCGGAGGGAAGGCTATCGGGTCGATACGAGACCTTGCAAGTTCGTGCTCTTAGTTGAGAGAGTCGTTCTGCAGTTACCTCTGTAACCATACTAGTTTCGAGACTTGTCCCAATCCAGGTTCCGACAATTCAACAGCCAGGACGAGGCCTTTTCGGCTGCCTCACACAGTTGTTTTTGTGCGCGAGTTCGCGATTGTTCTTCAATGTTTGCTTTAGCACATCACACACGGAGTCGGAGACTAGACCATATTTTCAGGGAAACACGGTACTTCATATAGAGTGGTGCTAGCAGGGAAATCATTGGAATTGTCTTGAGTAAATGTTTATCTGAAGTTGTCTCCCTTATTCAACCGCCCATGTATATTCACGGAAATACCTTACGTGTTTCTAGACGCGGTAGAGTAGTGGCTAGAGCTGGCCTACAGGCCCGATGGCCATGTATTCGAACACTCACCGAGACGGATTAAATAAAATTTGACCTGGGTTCACTAAAATGGGTATCAGGAAATCTCGTGGGAAGTAAATGAGGCTGACATGTTATTGATATCTTTAACAATATGGCGCTAGCACCATATACTTAATATACTTCACGGCGTGAAAAAGGCTCTTTAACCTTCTTTATTAGACCCAGTGAGTGCCGATTGTTCTATACAAATATAGGGCCAGTATCATATACCATAGACGTCTCACTGATTTACAAGGATCCAACAATGGTAAACAGAAATAAATACGGGCTTTTTATTGTATTGTGTTAATCGCTCTTGATCAGGTTTGGAGGGCATTTTTTATTCGGGGAGAAAAATAAGACATTAAAAATGAGAATTGTCAAACGTTAAATATAGACTGAGCTACCGTTTGCCAGTAGATGGTACTACCTGCTCTATGTTAGTGCTGAACGTTGCGCGGCGCTTACCAAACTCGACATCTCACATTGTGCCAACGGCTTCGAGCGGAGAAGTGCAATTGGAAAGGTACAAGCCTTATCCTGGTGCAAGAAAATGCAACCTAAAGACTAAATTTCACGGCAGGGCAGACCAGGCCCTAAGATGTGGTCGGCAACTGGTCTAGGATAGAAGCTCCGACAGGCGAACACTTACAGTATCGCATTGCTCATACGGCATCTTCTGCATCTTGTCTTGTTCCAGATGTGTTGGTGTTACTGTTAACTTTCCTTTGGAGTAAACTAGGCAGGCCGAGAGAGAGAGAGAGAGAGAGAGAGAGAGAGAGAGAGAGAGAGAGAGAGAGAGCTGTATAGGCAACACGTGATCTCTAAATTCAGTCCAGGCTTTGTGTTATGGAGGAGTTAACTCCATTTTACAAATTATCGTTTGTCAAGACGGCAGGGTGTCAGCAGTCAGACTATCGCTCTAGGTCAGTGGTTCTCATAATTTTTAGGCCCATGCACCCCTTCACCATATGTTCAGAATGTCACTCTCCCCCCCCCCCCCCTTTTCGTATTTCCTCCCTACAAATTCCCGCCACCCCGCCCCTACACAGTATATGTAAAAATGGAAGCCAAATTTAATAACATATACTAGAACAAGTCTAGAAATCTACATAAAACGTGATTTGCGGGTCTACTTACGTTATAAAAACGAATTTCAGAAGGGTGAGAAGTACAGAACCGTAAAGTACGGAGGGAAAAACAATATCAAGTAATCGGTTCTTGTATTAACGCGATCTTGAAATAATCTTAATTTCCTCGCCCCCTTTGGAAACCCTAAATTCACACCTTCCTCCCCCTTTCCTCGTCCCCCACTGCTCTAGCTGCCATTCGCTGCTGAATCTTCAAGAACTGAACGTGTTACTGTGGCAGCTGACCCGATGACAAGTGGGCCCTGTTGGACCCCGATGAAGTGGGCCGCCTTAAACATTAGTTAGATGCATGTCCTTTACAGAATGTCGCAGTCAGCCCCAGTTTTTGGGTTATTTTTGTTGTTGTTGTTGCTGCTGCTGTTTGCGATTTCTTGGAAAGTTTACTTTCAGTTCAGTTCTGAATGACCGTCACTCATACCATTGCGTAAAAACCAGCGCAAGGCTTTCTGCTTCCAAATCTACCACGGCATGCTTGATTGTTGTTGTTTGTCCATCAAGAATGATGATGACCATTCATTTCATCCAGTGGGGTTGAAGATATGGAGCCGTGGGTTCTAAGATGGCTGATAAGGCCTATTTTGGCTCGAAATGTTCTTTGACAATGTGGGCAAGGAATGCTTGACGTTTCTGGAGGAGGATTTCCTGCAGTGGTTTTTCTGTCCTGCCTTTTCTTCACAGCTCTTGCAGTCCTGGTTGCCTCACATATTACTGCACCTTTGCGTAATGATGCACGTCACGAATTTCGGTCTCTGGCTGCAGCCTCCCAGGTGTCATGATGAATTCCAAAAGCCTTCAGTGAAATTTTCAGAGTATCTTTAAAGCGTTTCCTCTGGCCACCTTTGGAGCGTTTACCACAACGCAGTTCGCTGTAAAAAATTCGTTTAGGGAGCCTGTGATCTGGCATGCGAGTCAAGTGACCAGCCCAGCGAATCTGATTCTTCATCAGTAGAGTGTGGATATTGGGCATGGATGCTCTTTCTAGGACTTCAGTGTCTGGAATCTTGTCTTGCCATTTAATCTCCAGTAGCTTCCTTAGGCAGACTGTGTGGAAGTGGTTTAATTTCCTAGCGTGTCGCTGATAAACAGTCCAGGTTTCACAAGCATATAGCAGTGTGGATAATACAACTGCTTTGTAGACTTTTAGCTTTGTTTGCAGGCTTATTCCAGTTCTGTCCCATACGTTCTTGTACAGTCTGCCAAAGGCCGGACTGGCCTTGGAGATTCTTGCATTCACTTCGTCATCAATTGTGGCAGCTTGTGACACAGTGCTGCCAAGATAGGTGAATTTGTCCACAACACTTAGTCTATGATCATTCACTTTGATATTCGGCACAGTGTGATTATTCCCTGGAGTTGGCTGGTACATAACTACAGTCTTCTCCAAGTTGATATTGAGCGCAAAGTTGGCACAGGCATGTGAGAAAGCTGAAACATTATGTTACATGTCCACCTCTGAGGTGGCATATAGAGCGCAATCATCAGAAACGAGGAGCTCTCTGACGGTGTCGCTGTTAATTTTGGTTTTAGCTTTCAGCCTTCTGAGATTGAATAACTTTCCATCCATGCGGCAGTTGATGTCTATTCCAATGTCGTCGTTCTCGAAGGCATTCATCAGCATGGCTGAAAACATGAGGCTGAACAGTGTTGGTGCCAGGACACATCCTTGCTTCACTCCATTGGTGACAGGAAAGGGTTCAGACAGTTCCTGTACTCTTGCCTGCATGCCATCATGAAATAGCCGCACTATTTGGACAAACCTTCGTGGACAGCCATATTTTGCCATAATCTTCCACAGTCCTTCTCTGCTGACTGTATCAAAAGCCGTGGTAAGGTCAATGAAAGTGGAGAACATTTCGCAGTTCTGTTCCTGCTTGATTACAAAATAGTCATGAGACATTTTGCTGAACACGTTAATGTCCTGTTTGATAACGTTGTCTCTTGGCAACCGATATTTGTGGGACCGATTCAGCAGCTGGTTATGATTTATCAGTCAATCTATCAATCAATCAATCAATCAGGTGCCGTCTCCCAATGAAGGTTGGGTGTAGTGGATCGCCAACACTGTCTGTATCTCATCTTCATTGTTCTTCCTGTCAACTTCTGTTCGTCTAATTTCTTGATGTTATCTTCCCACATGCATCGTTGTCTACCTCGCTTGCCTTCAGTCTTAACCTCCAGTATCGTTTCTAAAAGAGTGTTATGTCTTATGGTATGATTTAACATGATAGCAACTTCTATTTTATGACCATGTTAGATTAAAGTTAGGTACACATCCAAGTATCTTAAGCAAAACGTCAATATCATCGACTGTCAGAAAGAGAGTGCTGAAATGTAACACAGATCATGTTTTGCTGTATGGCAGTGAAGTATGGAACGTGAATGGAGAAATCAAGATGAACTTAGAAGCAGTGGAGATGTGGCTCCTTAGACGAATGTTGCGAATACTTTGGATTGCCAGAGTAATTAACAACGATTGTCTGGAAGAGTTTAATGAAACTAGCTAGAACATTATATACAACTTTAAGAAAGAGATAAAAAGCAATCTTTCATAGTGTGATGAGAAGAGAGGCATTGGAAAACATCGCGAAAACTGGAAAAATCAATGGAAAAGAGAGAGAGGTAGACCAAGAGAAATGAGTCTGGATGGAATGAGACGGTGGCGTGGACAAATATCAGCAGCAGAGTTGATCGAGAACGAAAAGGGGCCGCGATCTATGGAGAGACATGGACGCCTTCGCCAGTTGGCAGATCATATGATGATGATGATGATGATGATGATGATGATGATGATGATGACATATTCTGTACAGGAAGTCGCGTTTATTTCTTCTTCTTCTTCTTCTTCTTCTTCTTCTTCTTCTTCTTCTTCTTCTTCTTCTTCTTCTTCTTCTTCTTCTTCTTCTTCTCTTTCTTATTTTTCTTATATCCTTTTGCTTTTGACGTGAAGCGTCACAGAGAGCAGTTAGATGTACTTTTTCTGTTTTTGGTTTATCTTGTTTGTGTTTATGTATTTGATTTATTCATTGTCGCTTTTACCCCATCAAGCCATCTCTTATGTTAATGTCGTATTTGATTTCTTCATTGTCTCTTTTACTGCATCTAGGCATATCTTATCTAGTTTGCTCCATCTAGCCATCTCTTATGTTAATGTCGTATTTGATTTCTTCATTGTCTCTTTTACTCCATCTAGCCATCTCTTGTGTTAGTGTGGTATTTGAGATCTTTATTGATTATTTTTTTTTCCTCCATCTAGTCATCACTTCCTAGGTCGTCCTCTCGCCTTATATCCTGATGTGTTCACACAGAACGCTCTGCTCTAGCTTCTGGTTGATCTTGTTCTGTTCTGGCTAAATGCCCCAACCTTTAATTCTTTGCTTTTTTGATTCTCAAGTCAGAAACTCATTTTCTCTCTATCCCTTCTTGTCTTCCAGCTGCGTCTGTTATGCATCTTACCTCACATGACGTGATTTGACACCTGTGTGTTTCTAGGGCTGCCCGTGTTTGACACTGGTAACACAGTGTTGAGACAAATAACGCGACTATAGGCTTGTGTTTTGTTTGCGTGTTGATGATGGATTATTTAGGATAGGCTTTATTTGATAGTTAATGTTGATTGCTTTCTTCTAATTCTAATCTTCCATTCTCTGTGAAAATATTGCACAGATACATGTACTCTCTAACTTGTTGTGATGACTGTCCATTTATGGTTAAATTATATTGGACTGGCACTCGGTCGGCAACTGGTCTAGGATGGAAGCTCCGAAAAGCGGACAGTTAGAGCATGACTTTAGTGATCAGACAGCTTCTGCGGCTTGTCTTGTTCCAGATGTATTGGTGTTACCTTTCCTCTGGAGTAAACTAGGCAGACCAAGAGAGGGATCATTCTACATGGGCAACACATGGTCTCTGGAGTAAACTAGGCAGGCCAAGAGAGGGATCATTCTACAAGGGCAACACATGGTCTCTGGAGTAAACTAGGCAGGCCGAGAGAGGGATCATTCTACATGGGCAACACATGGTCTCTGGAGTAAACTAGGCAGACCAAGAGAGGGATCATTCTACATGGGCAACACATGGTCTCTGGAGTAAACTAGGCAGACCAAGAGAGGGATCATTCTACATGGGCAACACATGGTCTCTGGAGTAAACTAGGCAGGCCGAGAGAGGGATCATTCTACATGGGCAACACATGGTCTCTGGAGTAAACTAGGCAGGCCGAGAGAGGGATCATTCTACATGGGCAACACATGGTCTCTGGAGTAAACTAGGCAGACCAAGAGAGGGATCATTCTACATGGGCAACACATGGTCTCTGGAGTAAACTAGGCAGACCAAGAGAGGGATCATTCTACATGGGCAACACATGGTCTCTGGAGTAAACTAGGCAGGCCGAGAGAGGGATCATTCTACATGGGCAACACATGGTCTCTGGAGTAAACTAGGCAGGCCAAGAGAGGGATCATTCTACATGGGCAACACATGGTCTCTGGAGTAAACTAGGCAGACCAAGAGAGGGATCATTCTACATGGGCAACACATGGTCTCTGGAGTAAACTAGGCAGGCCAAGAGAGGGATCATTCTACATGGGCAACACATGGTCTCTGGAGTAAACTAGGCAGACCAAGAGAGGGATCATTCTACATGGGCAACACATGGTCTCTGGAGTAAACTAGGCAGACCAAGAGAGGGATCATTCTACATGGGCAACACATGGTCTCTGGAGTAAACTAGGCAGACCAAGAGAGGGATCATTCTACATGGGCAACACATGGTCTCTGGAGTAAACTAGGCAGACCAAGAGAGGGATCATTCTACATGGGCAACACATGGTCTCTGGAGTAAACTAGGCAGACCAAGAGAGGGATCATTCTACATGGGCAACACATGGTCTCTGGAGTAAACTAGGCAGACCAAGAGAGGGATCATTCTACATGGGCAACACATGGTCTCTGGAGTAAACTAGGCAGGCCAAGAGAGGGATCATTCTACATGGGCAACACATGGTCTCTGGAGTAAACTAGGCAGGCCAAGAGAGGGATCATGCTGCATGGACAACACATGGTCTCTGGAGTAAACTAGGCAGGCCGAGAGAGGGATCATTCTACATGGGCAACACATGGTCTCTGGAGTAAACTAGGCAGGCCAAGAGAGGGATCATTCTACATGGGCAACACATGGTCTCTGGAGTAAACTAGGCAGACCAAGAGAGGGATCATTCTACATGGGCAACACATGGTCTCTGGAGTAAACTAGGCAGGCCAAGAGAGGGATCATTCTACATGGGCAACACATGGTCTCTGGAGTAAACTAGGCAGACCAAGAGAGGGATCATTCTACATGGGCAACACATGGTCTCTGGAGTAAACTAGGCAGGCCAAGAGAGGGATCATTCTACATGGGCAACACATGGTCTCTGGAGTAAACTAGGCAGGCCAAGAGAGGGATCATTCTACATGGGCAACACATGGTCTCTGGAGTAAACTAGGCAGACCAAGAGAGGGATCATTCTACATGGGCAACACATGGTCTCTGGAGTAAACTAGGCAGGCCAAGAGAGGGATCATTCTACATGGGCAACACATGGTCTCTGGAGTAAACTAGGCAGGCCAAGAGAGGGATCATGCTGCATGGGCAACACATGGTCTCTGGAGTAAACTAGGCAGGCCAAGAGAGGGATCATTCTACATGGGCAACACATGGTCTCTGGAGTAAACTAGGCAGGCCAAGAGAGGGATCATGCTGCATGGGCAACACATGGTCTCTGGAGTAAACTAGGCAGGCCAAGAGAGGGATCATGCTGCATGGGCAACACATGGTCTCTGGAGTAAACTAGGCAGACCAAGAGAGGGATCATTCTACATGGGCAACACATGGTCTCTGGAGTAAACTAGGCAGACCAAGAGAGGGATCATTCTACATGGGCAACACATGGTCTCTGGAGTAAACTAGGCAGGCCAAGAGAGGGATCATGCTGCATGGGCAACACATGGTCTCTGGAGTAAACTAGGCAGACCAAGAGAGGGATCATTCTACATGGGCAACACATGGTCTCTGGAGTAAACTAGGCAGACCAAGAGAGGGATCATTCTACATGGGCAACACATGGTCTCTGGAGTAAACTAGGCAGACCAAGAGAGGGATCATTCTACATGGGCAACACATGGTCTCTGGAGTAAACTAGGCAGGCCAAGAGAGGGATCATTCTACATGGGCAACACATGGTCTCTGGAGTAAACTAGGCAGGCCGAGAGAGGGATCATTCTACATGGGCAAAAATGGTCTCTGGAGTAAACTAGACAGGCCGAGAGAGGGATCATGCTGCATGGGCAACACATGGTCTCTGGAGTAAACTAGGCAGGCCAAGAGAGGGATCATTCTACATGGGCAACACATGGTCTCTGGAGTAAACTAGGCAGGCCAAGAGAGGGATCATTCTACATGGGCAACACATGGTCTCTGGAGTAAACTAGACAGGCCGAGAGAGGGATCATGCTGCATGGGCAACACATGGTCTCTGGAGTAAACTAGACAGGCCGAGAGAGGGATCATGCTGCATGGGCAACACATGGTCTCTGGAGTAAACTAGGCAGGCCAAGAGAGGGATCATTCTACATGGGCAACACATGGTCTCTGGAGTAAACTAGGCAGACCAAGAGAGGGATCATTCTACATGGGCAACACATGGTCTCTGGAGTAAACTAGGCAGGTAGAGAGAGGGATCATTCTACATGGGCAACACATGGTCTCTGGAGTAAACTAGGCAGGTAGAGAGAGGGATCATTCTACATGGGCAACACATGGTCTCTGGAGTAAACTAGGCAGGTAGAGAGAGGGATCATTCTACATGGGCAACACATGGTCTCTGGAGTAAACTAGGCAGGCCAAGAGAGGGATCATTCTACATGGGCAACACATGGTCTCTGGAGTAAACTAGGCAGACCAAGAGAGGGATCATTCTACATGGGCAACACATGGTCTCTGGAGTAAACTAGGCAGGCCGAGAGAGGGATCATTCTACATGGGCAACACATGGTCTCTGGAGTAAACTAGGCAGGCCAAGAGAGGGATCATTCTACATGGGCAACACATGGTCTCTGGAGTAAACTAGGCAGGCCAAGAGAGGGATCATTCTACATGGGCAACACATGGTCTCTGGAGTAAACTAGGCAGACCAAGAGAGGGATCATTCTACATGGGCAACACATGGTCTCTGGAGTAAACTAGGCAGACCAAGAGAGGGATCATTCTACATGGGCAACACATGGTCTCTGGAGTAAACTAGGCAGACCAAGAGAGGGATCATTCTACATGGGCAACACATGGTCTCTGGAGTAAACTAGGCAGACCAAGAGAGGGATCATTCTACATGGGCAACACATGGTCTCTGGAGTAAACTAGGCAGGCCAAGAGAGGGATCATTCTACATGGGCAACACATGGTCTCTGGAGTAAACTAGGCAGGCCAAGAGAGGGATCATTCTACATGGGCAACACATGGTCTCTGGAGTAAACTAGGCAGACCAAGAGAGGGATCATTCTACATGGGCAACACATGGTCTCTGGAGTAAACTAGGCAGGCCAAGAGAGGGATCATTCTACATGGGCAACACATGGTCTCTGGAGTAAACTAGGCAGGTAGAGAGAGGGATCATTCTACATGGGCAACACATGGTCTCTGGAGTAAACTAGGCAGACCAAGAGAGGGATCATTCTACATGGGCAACACATGGTCTCTGGAGTAAACTAGGCAGACCAAGAGAGGGATCATTCTACATGGGCAACACATGGTCTCTGGAGTAAACTAGGCAGGCCAAGAGAGGGATCATTCTACATGGGCAACACATGGTCTCTGGAGTAAACTAGGCAGGCCAAGAGAGGGATCATTCTACATGGGCAACACATGGTCTCTGGAGTAAACTAGGCAGGCCAAGAGAGGGATCATTCTACATGGGCAACACATGGTCTCTGGAGTAAACTAGGCAGGCCAAGAGAGGGATCATTCTACATGGGCAACACATGGTCTCTGGAGTAAACTAGGCAGGCCAAGAGAGGGATCATTCTACATGGGCAACACATGGTCTCTGGAGTAAACTAGGCAGACCAAGAGAGGGATCATTCTACATGGGCAACACATGGTCTCTGGAGTAAACTAGGCAGGCCAAGAGAGGGATCATTCTACATGGGCAACACATGGTCTCTGGAGTAAACTAGGCAGGCCAAGAGAGGGATCATTCTACATGGGCAACACATGGTCTCTGGAGTAAACTAGGCAGGCCAAGAGAGGGATCATTCTACATGGGCAACACATGGTCTCTGGAGTAAACTAGGCAGGCCAAGAGAGGGATCATTCTACATGGGCAACACATGGTCTCTGGAGTAAACTAGGCAGGCCAAGAGAGGGATCATTCTACATGGGCAACACATGGTCTCTGGAGTAAACTAGGCAGGCCAAGAGAGGGATCATTCTACATGGGCAACACATGGTCTCTGGAGTAAACTAGGCAGACCAAGAGAGGGATCATTCTACATGGGCAACACATGGTCTCTGGAGTAAACTAGGCAGACCAAGAGAGGGATCATTCTACATGGGCAACACATGGTCTCTGGAGTAAACTAGGCAGGCCAAGAGAGGGATCATTCTACATGGGCAACACATGGTCTCTGGAGTAAACTAGGCAGGCCAAGAGAGGGATCATTCTACATGGGCAACACATGGTCTCTGGAGTAAACTAGGCAGACCAAGAGAGGGATCATTCTACATGGGCAACACATGGTCTCTGGAGTAAACTAGGCAGGCCGAGAGAGGGATCATTCTACATGGGCAACACATGGTCTCTGGAGTAAACTAGGCAGGCCAAGAGAGGGATCATTCTACATGGGCAACACATGGTCTCTGGAGTAAACTAGGCAGGCCAAGAGAGGGATCATTCTACATGGGCAACACATGGTCTCTGGAGTAAACTAGGCAGGCCAAGAGAGGGATCATTCTACATGGGCAACACATGGTCTCTGGAGTAAACTAGGCAGGCCAAGAGAGGGATCATTCTACATGGGCAACACATGGTCTCTGGAGTAAACTAGGCAGGCCAAGAGAGGGATCATTCTACATGGGCAACACATGGTCTCTGGAGTAAACTAGGCAGACCAAGAGAGGGATCATTCTACATGGGCAACACATGGTCTCTGGAGTAAACTAGGCAGGCCAAGAGAGGGATCATTCTACATGGGCAACACATGGTCTCTGGAGTAAACTAGGCAGGCCAAGAGAGGGATCATTCTACATGGGCAACACATGGTCTCTGGAGTAAACTAGGCAGACCAAGAGAGGGATCATTCTACATGGGCAACACATGGTCTCTGGAGTAAACTAGGCAGGCCGAGAGAGGGATCATTCTACATGGGCAACACATGGTCTCTGGAGTAAACTAGGCAGGCCAAGAGAGGGATCATTCTACATGGGCAACACATGGTCTCTGGAGTAAACTAGGCAGGCCAAGAGAGGGATCATTCTACATGGGCAACACATGGTCTCTGGAGTAAACTAGGCAGGCCAAGAGAGGGATCATTCTACATGGGCAACACATGGTCTCTGGAGTAAACTAGGCAGGCCAAGAGAGGGATCATTCTACATGGGCAACACATGGTCTCTGGAGTAAACTAGGCAGGCCAAGAGAGGGATCATTCTACATGGGCAACACATGGTCTCTGGAGTAAACTAGGCAGACCAAGAGAGGGATCATTCTACATGGGCAACACATGGTCTCTGGAGTAAACTAGGCAGGCCAAGAGAGGGATCATTCTACATGGGCAACACATGGTCTCTGGAGTAAACTAGGCAGACCAAGAGAGGGATCATTCTACATGGGCAACACATGGTCTCTGGAGTAAACTAGGCAGGCCAAGAGAGGGATCATTCTACATGGGCAACACATGGTCTCTGGAGTAAACTAGGCAGGCCAAGAGAGGGATCATTCTACATGGGCAACACATGGTCTCCAAATTCAGCAAGGGCTTTGTACTATGGAAAGGTATAACTCCATTTTACAAACTATCTTCTATCAAGACGACAAGGTGAAGTCATATTGGACTAGTGTTTGATGAACTGTCATAAATCCTGTCTTTTTTATGGTAATCTTTATATCAAAATTCTGACAGCAATTGTCAAGACAGTTTATATGCAGTGTGCTAGTGGAGGTAACAAATACAAAACACAATGAGAAGTAAGCGGCAAGTAGATCCTTAAAAATAAATGAGCTAGGATCGCATTTTACGATCTAACTGTTGTAGAGTTTGGGAGGAGTCGAATGTCACACTTGCCCTTGTCTTGTTTCATGCATT
>OY992882.1:109529144-109580515 GCA_963921405.1 Cepaea hortensis
GGTCTATGCACGACGGTTTACTATAAACCAACTGACTTGAACGCATTCCTTCTCTATACTTCCTCACATCCTTTCTCGTGTAAGGGTTCTATTCCTTTCCCCCAACTGTTACGTCTCCAATGGCTTTGTCAGGATAACCACTTTCATCAAAAAGCCCACGAAATGCTGAATTTCTTTCGCCTTCGAGGCTATCCTGAGAATGTTCTGACTACAGCTCTTAACCGTTGCCAACCTATTAATCGTGCTGAGGCGCTCTCCTCCAGGCCGAAACCACGAAACAATAGACCTTTCCTCTCACTAACCTACCATCCCCAGAATATTGCTGCCAAGAATATCCTCCATTCTCCCGGCGGACCCGACCACTCGCGATGTCTTCTCAGAGGCATCCCGCATACAGGCGGGATCGCAACCTCAGGGATGTGCTAGTCCATAGCAGTCTATCCCAACACCATAAGTCTCTTCCTAGCACGGTGGCTTGTTTTCAATCGCGTTTCAAGACCTGCCTACATGTTCTTCAAACCCAGAGTCTGGCATTCCCTAAGACGACTTTCCACATCCGTGAGGGTTTCTTGTGCACGAGTTGCAATGTTTTCTATGCGATTGTACACATTGTAGCATGCGATATATCGGGTTGACGGGTTTACGTCTTGCTGACAGATTTAGGCAACATCTTTCTGATATTAACAGTGGCGCCCAGAAACCAGTATCCATGCACTTCAACAGTCCTGACCACTGTGGCATGGCTGACATACAGGTCACGGCGATAAAATCGTGCACATCTCACGAACGGGATCGTAACACATTGTCTCATCTTTCAGTTGTGTTCACTCTCCCCTCACGGCTTCAATGTCCAACACAGTTTCATTTAACTTCCAAACCCCACCCGCTCCCCGCCCCACCCCCAGTTGTATAGTCCACTAATAAGGTAGTTGCATGTCCTTTGCAGGACGTCGCAGTCAACCCCAGCATTATTTTTGCTGTTTGGGATTTCTTGGCAGGTTTGCGTTCGGTGGTTTGCAATCGTTTTCTGAGGGACCGCCACTCAATCCCCACTGGGAGGACCAACGCAATGAAATCACAGCATTGTTTCGACCGCGGAACGAGAAATTGCCAATTGCGAAGTGCGTCCATGACATCTTCGCCAATCCTAATTTTTTTAAAATTTTAACGTTTGCCCCATGGGCGCCTCTCTACCCCCACCTCCTTCCCGCCAAGTTGTTTAGCCAACACCTGAGCTTCTGACGGTATTGACCTTTGATCCGTTGACCACACATCCGGCCCACACAATCCACCAATAGTCGTCGAACGCGTGTCAGTCGTCAGTCACTCTAAGCTAGGATACAGATTCAGATAAGTACCCTCAATATTGTTATGTAGTGTGTTTCATGTAGTTTTGTGTCGGTTTGTGTTTGTTTATTCTATGCTGACGAAGGCTTTGGCCGCAACGTCCAATTTGTTTCTTGTAATCGTGTTTTAGTAAAGCTCACAGTTGCCAGGGTGCGAATGACTACACTGTCGTTATACTTTTGTAGAATTACTTCTCGTGCCCAACTGGGGTATGATTTATTCTTCTCTTCTTCTCCAGTTAGCACCCTGGTCATTTCTCAGCATACAGCTTGGCTGAGAATTACTACGACTCTCCACCATAACCCAACATAACAGTAGTGGACAATGAACTCGAACAGCAGTCGACTCAACCGCCACTTGTAGTTTCAGGTGCATAATATTCTACACAAACTCAAGTAGACATCACCAATATACAAATCAGATGTGCGGCACTAATTTCACATTACAAGTATCTAAACAAACACTATCTAAAAGAGTGGCGCAGTGTTGGCCATTACTTTACCTGAACGTGGTCCGCACGAAACGACGTCCACGGCTAGAATGCCCCTGTCGCCTTCGCGATCACGTGTGTTCGCTCCGGTGACAATCTGGCTCGCCACATGGGTCACGATCCACGATCGTCCCGTCCTTCTGGATGACTTTTCGTCACTATGCCATGATGTATAATTCAACCCATGACAACAATCTACTTCACGTTTTTTGGTGATTCATTCATTGCGTCAGTTGTTGAACCGCCCATTCAGCTATGACCTCTGGCCACTTCCTACAGGCCCGATCCAGTGTGATTATGATCATGCACAGGTCTGACCTCGGGCATTCTGACCCACTCCTCTCCTCTGCCAATGTTCTCAAGCATGAATGTTTCTCTAATTGTGTCCTCTGCCTAGGACATCCATGGTTTCTCTGTGATCAACCTGCGTCCCTTAACTGTGTCCAATGCTTCATTCTGGAGACGCTCCTTGTCCGCGCCCATCCTGAGATATGATTAAGCTTAATGATGATGATGAATTCACAGAGCAAGAGAAATACAGGACGACCTAACGACACTCGGATAAGAGAAGTAGAAACAGAAATTATTAATAATAGGAGAACGTATACGGAACTGCATGGGACAGCTAAGGGTAGGAGGGCTTGGATTGAGTTGATCAAGAACATATGATCCAATTGGGAATAAAAGATGAAAGGAGAAAGTAAAAGACCTTTATCCACGCCATCATTGATATATGGTGCGAGTCTCGTATTTCTATAGACTAATCGAGATTCGATAGGTGGTGTAATCAATGTCATGGAGGTAGTTTTAACTTCTAATTACATCGCCTAGTATCCGTTTCAGGCTGTATTAATCTATGAACAATTAGCAATGGAAATGAGAAGCCGTCAATGAACATCACGGTAAACGGGAAGATACTAGAATAAGTAACACGTTTCTCCTGTCTTTGACATGTAATAACAGATGGTGGCAGAGATGAAACAGAAATAAAAAAAGAGAATAGGAATGACCAAAAATGCTTTCAACAGCATGAAACCAGTATTAACATATAGAGAGCTTAACAACGCATTACAATGAGAATTTCTAAATGTTATGTATATGCAACACTACTATAGGGCGCGGAAGCCTGGGCAATGAACAAGCAATTAGAATGTCGATATGTGGAAACAAACAAGCAAACAAACAAACAACAAATAACAGAGGTTCTTGAAAAACTGAGAATGAAAAGAGAGTTTATGAAAGAAATAAAAAAGAGGCAAGTCAAAAGACATAACAATCGTATAAAAACCATACTGGAGGGTAAAACTGAAGGCAAGCGAGCAATAGGTAGACACCGAAACAACTCGGAAGATAACATCAAGAGATGGACAAACAGCAGTCCGACAGAATGTACATTGAAGGCGAGAGACAGTGTTGGCGATCCATTGCAGCCAACCTTCATTGTTGAAACGGCTCCTGATTCTGTCATTGAATCTGGGAGCTTAAGCAAATTATTAAAGCAATCCCCACCTCAATGTAGATTCGAACACGACGATACTAATGGGCCGGCAGATAAGTGTTCTAACCACTGCGCTATCATGGCTCCGTAGCCCAAGTTTTAAAATGGGCCATCCTAACAATGAACACAGTTCACAAACTAATGAATTTACAGAATTCGCGATGTTCAATTTGTCTAGATGACAATAACCAGTGATGGTGTGTTGTAGTCCAGCAACTAGACGCTCGCCTGCCGTACTGGTGGTCTTGGGTTCGACTCCCGTCAGCGTGATTTCGAATGTTTTTTTTTTTAAATTGACCCGGGCTCACTGATTGACCAGCCTACAATAAGTACCAGAAAATGTTTCGGAAAGTAAATGCAGCCGGCGGATACCTACCAGATCGACCACTAAGTTCCGTTTGGTGTCTAAAAATATGTGTTTAGTCCCACAGGGCAAATGCACCTTGAAGCCTGCAAAAGGGACTTAGTTTTCACATGTCCTTATTTGGCTGCAGACACTGGGAAATCCATACCATAGATATGCTCGGATACCAGCAGCCAGGCGTTTATTGACGTGTATGTGTGTGTTTGCATTGGAGGCCTCGCCGTGTTGTCACGCGCGAACAATGCGAAACGTCGTTGCTTCACGCGAGTGTATTTACGCCATTGTGTAAAACCCCACGCGCATCATCTTTCTGTCTTTTTTCATTTATAGGTTAGAACGGCTACTTTGTTAGTACTGATTATTATCGTATTTCCTAACTTATCGTGTGGTTATAATAGTGTGCAACATTTGCTGTGCTTTTGTTATCTTGATACTGTGTTTAAATCGCTACTCCAGTTAGTTTTATTTTTTCTTTAATTTTAAATGTCTGCTTAATGTGTTATTTTAGTTTAAAATGTTGCATGTTTTGTTTTTCTGGACGTTACGATCAACTCCAGAGCAAGTTTACTTTCTGTAGTTTGCCATTGCTTTCTGAACGAGACGTCAACGTTAAGTCCAACTGGTCCGTGCAGTGAACGATTCCCCTACCCAGCCATCATCGCATCAGAAGTTCAAGCGCAGACGCATTGAGCCCCGTGACCACACACACTCCTAAATACGTTACGATAACTCTTGGTTGATATTTTTCAATGCAAGTTTACGTTCAGTAGTTTGCCATTGCTTTCTGGGGGATAAGTCAAACTTGAAGTCCCTCTGACCGGTGAATAGACTATGTTCAACTCCTACACCTGTCTGTTGGACTAAACTGTTGACTTCCTTGATTTGGGGACGTAAAATAGAAGTATCTTAGAAGTTGGAGTGGGTTCTCCTGAAAGTTATTCCGTTGTTGACTGATGATAGTTTGTTACATTGTGCTTCAAAGAAGTTATAAAAAAAAAAAACTATAAACCATAGCGAGGACCAATCATGGAGTTATACCTCTCTATAACACAAAGCCGCAGCTGAATTGTAGAGACCATGTGTTGCTCACGCAGCGTGATACCTCTCTCGGCTTGCCTAGTTTACTCCGGAGGAAAGGTAACACCGATACGTCTGAAACAAGACAAGCTGCAGAAGCTGCCAGATCTAACTGAGCTTAGATTCTAGACCACTTACCGACCAAAGCTTAAGGCCTTGTCTGCCTTACCCTGACATTTAATCCTTGGGTTTCATTTCCTCCCACTAGGATAAGGCTTGCATCTTCATATTTGCGCTCCTCCAACATTTTGCTCTAACAGAAAGCTGGTAGTACCGTTTAATGTTATATACGATAGCTCTGTAATATCTAAGACCTGACTTATAATAGTAACATTATGCAAAGCTATATTTCAATTAGGTTGTATTCTATCCAGACTCCAGGAATCACCATGACAGATGCCGCGTCATCGATAGAAGAAGATCCTCAGTATCGCCCTCATCATGATCATCATCATCACCTGACCAAATTTACAGGCAAGGGTGCCGATGCTTCAGGACGTCGGGTGGTCATTGGAGTTGATGGCAGTGAGCACTCTAACTATGCTTGTGACTGTGAGTGACTGTCCTCTATTAGTCGTTCTGTTTGTTGTTCTTTTGTACATGGTAAATGGTGAGAACTTGGTGGTCTATTGGTTGGTGCACTGGTGTATTAGCGCAGTAGTTTTGGATTCAAGTTTCGGTAGCTCCAGGATTTGTTTGTTCAGTCTGTCGGGCTCTGCAAGCTTGGATTGAGTTGATTTGAGTTGAGTTGAGGTGAGCTGAGTTGAGCTGAGTTGAGCTGAATTGAGTTGAGCTGAGTTAGGTTGAGTTGAGGTGAATTAAGTTGAGTTGAGTTGAGTTGGATTGAGTTGAGCTGAGATGAGCTGAATTGAGTTGAGCTGAGTTGATTTGAGTTGAGTTAAGTTGAGTCAAGAACCGACATCATAGCAGTCGAGACATTCCCATGCGTGCTCCGTCTGCATCTTCAAGAGCCAGCGAAGAGTGTCAATACTCATGTTACCCGTAGCAGTCTGATTGTGTGTACTCTGCAAGCTATTTAAGTAGTTAAGTGGTCTCTCGTGTTCAGCACAGGGTTGCCTCGTATTTTGTGTGTTTAAAACTGTTAACGTTGTGTTTCTCAAAATGTATTGAGTCTGGCATTGGTCATAACCGAAATATTTTACAAGTGTAATCAATCTCTCGTCCCCAGGGTTCTTCGAGCATCTTTGGAGCACTGAAGATTACGTGGTGCTCTTGAATTGTCCTGATCTCCAGGATGCGGGCAAGGGCGGTGGTCAGTAGATCATTGATATAAACACACACACACACACACACACACACACACACACACACACACTATTCTCTCTCGCACTCTTTCTCTCTTGTCAAATATACATATACACTCTCACTGACTCACTGTTTTGATTCAGAAACATAATTACCGACACACACACACACACATCATCATCATTATCATCATCATGTGCCATGCCGATAAGCGTGGGCGGTAATGTTTTACCATCTCACTCGATCACCAGAGTCGTGGATCAGCTCCGTGTTTCTGTCTCGACTCGACCATGCCACGTGGCCAAGCCATCCAGGTATTTACTTCTTGGTCTTCCCTTTGGTCTCCTCCCTTCGATCTTGCCAGTTGTCACCAAGTTCTCCAATTCATTTCTTCTCATAACATCCCCAAAAAATTTTGACAAACATGCACACACATATCTCTCTCTCTCTCTCTCACTTTCCCTCTCTCTTCACATATACATATACGCTCTCATTAACTCACTCTCTTCATACACACAATATTACACACACACACACACACACACACGCTCCTCACTCTCTCTCTCTCTCTCTCTCTCTCTCTCTCTCTCTATCTATCTATCTATCTCTCTCTCGCTCTTTCATCATGTATGCATATACGTTCTTACTCATTCACTCTCTTCAGACAAACATAATTACACATACATACACACACAAACACACACGCCCCCCCCCCCTCTCTCTCTCTCTCTCTCTCTCTCTCTCTCTCTCTCTCGTCACATATACATAAACACCCCAACTCATTCACTCTGTCGATAAATAAACATGATTACACAATGGCACACACATACACACACACACTCTCTCTCCCATCCCCTCTCTCTCTTTCTTTCTCACATACTCTCTCGCTTTTATATATATATATATATATATATATATATATATATATATATATATATATATATATATATATGTGTGTGTGTGTGTGTGTGTGTGTGTGTGTGTGTGATGTGTCAGCTGTGATGACAAATGCACACTGAATTGACATTTAGGACCATTCAATGTCACGACAGCCAGGCTGACCTGCTACACCACACTGTTCATATTTCCCTGTGATGACAGCAACATGTGACATGTATACTACCGCACACTGACGAATGCAAGTGGTGTGACTCAATGCTTCCTCTTCTTCTTCTCTCTTCCTCCATTTACCTCAGTGAAGTGATGGCGGTGGTATGGGGACGGGCTTTAAAGATCTTTTATGCTCTCTTTCTTATGCTCTTTGTAAGTTGGTATTCATTTCTCTAAGATTATTCTGATACCATTTCTTCATCTTTTACATTGTTTTCCCCTTGCTCTGTATGCATGACATTTCTTCAGTGTTACTCTTTGTGGCAAATGGTATCAGGGTATTCTTGCTTAATATATCGTTCCTTAATGATGTACGTGACTGGTTTCATAATATGTCGTTAATATGTCGTGACTGGTTTCAGACCTAGGCGTCTTCTGATTTCCTCATTCTTTGACTCACTCCAAGATGTGTCATTTTGTATGTGTCCCGTGCCATTATGCATACACTAAAGTCTGTCTCCATCTCTGTTCTCGTGTAATTTATCAGGGATTGCGCTGGTACCGTCGCTTATAACGTCATCGAGCTTCGCTTATAGTGTCATGAGCGTCGCTTATAATGTCTAGAGCAGTGGTTCTCAACCGGTGGGGAATCCCCCCCCCCCAGGGGGGAATTTGGAGGTTTCCAGGGGGGGGGGGGGGATGAATATTATTTCAAGATCGCCCTAATACAAGAACCGATTACTTGATCTTGTTTTTCCCTTCATACTTTACGGTTCTGTAAGTCTCACCCTTCTAAAATTCATTTTATAAAGTAGACCCACAAATCACGTTTTATGTGGACGTCTAGACTTGTTTTATTATGTGCTTCCATTATTACATATACTGTGTAGGGGCCGGAGGGGGGAATTTTAGGTAGGAAATACGAAAGGGGGGGGGGGGGAATGACGTTCTGAAAATATGGTGAAGGAGGGCACGGGCCAAATGTTTAGTTAGGAAATACGAAAGGGGTGGGGGGGGGGGGAAATTACGTTCTGAAAATATGGTGAAGGGGGGCACGGGCCAAAAAAGGTTGAGAACCACTGGTCTAGAGTGTCGCTTTGTGACATGTTAGTTGATTGACAGAGGACCTAGGTAGTAGTGTTCTCTGGAAATATTTCTTGAATAATAAATATACAAGAAAAAGGATATGATTTAGCACGTTTTGTCTAGAGGTCACTCAAATGAGCTAATCATTCCCGCAATAGCCTTTTTGGAGAACCACTTTTCTTTTGGCTCAAACCCCCACTGTGAGACCACTATGTATCTACACAGAAATTTATATAAGAAGTAACTAGTTCACCCAAGGCCAGAGAAGATCTGAACTATTAGCGCCTGTACAACTGAGGATCCCTCTCACTCAACATAATGTTGCCAGTGTGCTGTTCGTCCGTCACATAGATCTTTTCTTTCTTTATTTTGTCAGTATGACATATATCAGGTTGTCCCATTTCTTTGGGATTGTAGGACTCAATTATTTTTAGACAAACTCAACAATAACTGTACATTACATCTGTTGGACAAGACATCTACATGACAGTTTCTTGACAAAAGTGGGACATACATTCACAAGGAATTGTGTACACCAGCCATTGTACAAGACATACATCATAAGAGGTACTTGACAACATCTATACAAGACTTTTCACAATATGTATAACCAACCACAGCACCTAAGACAGTCTCCAGAGACAAAACTTGACAGCAACTGTACAAGACATTCTCTTGAGACATGTACTTAGAACACTGATTCATTAAACACATAATTTATTGAGTTGATGGTGAGTTCAGTGATGATCATTGTTCCATCTCCTGGCATGTCAACACCTCAATAAGTACATTGAAAATGCATGAAATATGTCACACATGCAGGTTGATAAACAAGATACAACACCTCCCCATTACTCCACCACCCAATAATAAACTCTCCTCCACCTCTCCTCTCTAATTACCACTACACCATTGACTTTTATCCTTTCCTCTACTGTTAATGAGGGAAAACCAAGATAAGCCATAACCTGGGGCAAGCATAGGGACCTTCTGCTCCACTGGTCTGTTTAATCCTTTTAGCACCTATGATGGTGTTGGACAGCTCAGGTTGCAGTTCTCCCCATGATGATTTTCCAAGTCTGACTAATTATCCCCTACTGTCACAGTTTGAAGAAAAGCTACAGCCTTGTCTTTCACTGGTGAGTTGACTGTTTATGAAGTTGAGACTTAGGATGTTGTTCTCCTTTTCCTGTAGGGGAAGATCTAAGATACAAACATGTCCCAGTCTTCTTCCTTCTCCTCAGTCTATCTCACGTACTTTACATACAAGTCTTCATTCTGAACACTGTGTGAGCACCAGGCTGGAGATTAACTAAGATAAGTCCTAGCCAAACAATCCATTGTCCCAGTCATTTCACCAGACGTCTTGAATGAGGTTCACCACCATAGACCTGTTGTTTAGTTCTCAGATGACATTTGATTGACTCAAAGATCACTGTCCAGTTCACCACCATTGTAGTGCTTCAGATTGTGTCATGCTCCCATTTATGCATTCAGCTGTTGAGCTGAGAGAAAACTCTTCTTGATATTCCCACATTTTGATAGGGAGTCACATCTGGATCTAGGACTTCTGTTTAGTTGTCCCAGATGATATATGGAAGCCTCTCCTCCATCCTCCTGTTCTCTGTCAATATACAAAATGGCACAACATCTCTTTACATTTGTTAAAAGATGATGTTATCATACATTAACATACACAGATTGGGGATGGGGAGGAAAAGGATGGGTGTGGTCCAAACACACCTCTCCTAGTTTGATGATGCAGTGTATTTCACTCTGATGTACTGTGGGTGATATGTGTTCAATTCACCCTTATCTGTGGTAATCACAAGCCTATATGTTGAGACAGGGTAGCTTAACACAATTACAAGCATTCATGTGGTCTAAGTTCCACCATGTTTGAACCACAGTAGACCTGGGCACAAGGAGGACCAGACACAGTACAGCAATCATTGTGACATAGCAACATGGGACAGGCATTGTGAAGGGAAATGGAAAATAGGCATTTACAACTGCAATATGCAATATGGATTAACTAATGGCATTTACCCAATTAGCAGACCAGACATCCATTCCTATGGCTGTGATGTTGGTGCATGAATGTCCTATTCCATATACACTCACTCAGCAATGCCAGACCTCACCCCCTCTCTCAGACAGACCTGACTCACAGGTACATCATCTTTATCATCATCATGTGCTCTTTCCCACTGAGTAATTTTCATGTCTACTACAGTAGGTAACAGAAGCTCAATTGCATAACAACTGTTCACATATGCACCAAAGCACATATGGGAAAAACATGTTTAGTCCTTGTAAATTTGCATGAGCCATACATTATATTCAGCCAACTAAGACACAGGTTCACACACCTACGGTTCTCTTAGGAACTAGTTTATATGAACCATCCAACAGTAGAGGTAACAGTGTGATACTTCAAAGAGAAATTGTATTAATTCTCTTGAGCATATATCCACCAGGCATCACATGGATTTAGCAATTCTGGCGTGCCACACACAAACCTGTTTACATATGGATATTGAAGCATCTTTCCTTCCACTAGATGTGAGAGGCTATTTATTAAATCACCAACTCACTCACTCCATCATTCTCAGCGTTTTACAAAGGAACGTGTACATGTTTCATCACTCATTCCAATCCAAACTGCCATATGTTGACTCGCGAGAGCAAAGGTACAGTTGATTTAAGAATAAGTCATCCTAGGCATGAAGAATGCACAAGGGGTTTGGGTTTGCGAATCTGCATGAGTGTGCCATACATTCATCAAGCATACGCAACCAGTCACATCAAGGGATTGATATGCACTTGGAGTATACAGCGTGAAAGACGTGTCAAGGTTGAAGATGCAGTGTTCAGAATTCTGGCGCACAGAAGTTAGGTTTTCCACTTTCACATTTTATTCACAAAATACTCATACATTCTTCTCATTCGTTTACCAGGCACAACTACAACATTAAAGTATGTTTTAAAGTGGTACCTGTTGTCCAGAGAACAATATATTATTGAATCTTTTAGGGCATTTTTGTCAACACATCACAAAATAGCTACCGCTCCAGTTGGAATCTTGGCTCGAACTCCCAAATTTTCAAAGGTGGCCCAGAAACAGCGTGGGCTCATTAATTATGAACCAATGAAAAGACAAGTGTATACCGCCGCCTCCCCCAACTCGTTCTAGAACATTCGATCTAAGAATAGCCCTTATATTTGGGATGGTCCCCGTTAAGACTTAAAGTATCGTTATGAAATGTGTCGGACTGGGAATGTGGGGTTCTGTTTCATCATGCTACACGCTTATAATGTTATGTGCATCGCTTATAAAGTCATCAGCGTCGCATATAATGTCATTAGCGTCGCTTATAATGTCATTAGCGTCGCTTATAATGTCATTAGCGTCGCTTATATCGTCATTAGCGTCGCTTATAATGTCATTAGCGTCGCTTATAATGTCATTAGCGTCGCTTATAATGTCATAAGCGTCGCTTATAATGTCATTAGCGTCGCTTTTAATGTCATTAGCGTCGCTTATAATGTCATGAGCGGTCTGACAAGGGCTCCACGCTGAGTTCCGTCATCTGCTAAAATAAAGAAAAGGTTGGACACCAATTCTTGTCACATGACAGGCCTATATCCGGTTCCTTCTTTGGGACTTTGTTAATTATGTGTATTCACGTGTACATACGAAATACGGGAGTTTGGTGTTGTTTTCGTGTCATGCAAAACAGTTACAATATACACAAAAATAATGTGAAAAAAAGTATGCAATCACTGATTACATCAACTGTGAAGCTGATCAAATATTTGTTTTTAATCGAAGCTTCTATAGTCGTTAAGGTAACATGACGACATCAGCGACGACGTTTATCAGATATCTGGTTTTCTGTCATAGCGTGGATATCTGAGTAACAATAATTACATCAACCATCAAGCAATATTGAAGTCTAGGTAGCTATTGAGTAACACCTATAAAACTCACAACGAAGCTCATTATATATTAATGAATTTTGGTTCTATCAAAGTTTTCGTAGTTATTTTAGTAACGTTAATATTAATCATCAAGCAATCACATATTAAAGTCTAGGTAGTTATTTGAGTAACACTGATACAGCCATCGATGAAGCTTATTAAATATCAATGTTTCCATCAAAGCTTTGGTAGTTATTTGAGTAACACTGATAAAACCATCGATGAAGCTAATTATATATCAATGTTTTTACCAAAGCATTGGAAGTTATTTGAGTAAAAATAGTGATATCAACCACATAGTGCATGATAAGGCAGATGTGGCCAGGGCAATTTTGGATCATATGTATAGCATACCACAACAGATAAATCATCATAGCCTAGAGAGAATGGAATGGCAGGGAGTGACCAAAGGATATAGCAGACACTCAGGACTCCGAGGAACGGTCAGACTGACGCATCATCAGACGGCTACTGGTACCATTTGTATTGGGACTCTTCGCTGGCTGTTGAAGATGAGGACGGAGCACTTACGTGAATGTCCCGAGTGCTGTGACGTCGGTTGTTGTTTCAACTCTAGAAGGCTAATCACGTATCAAATTGTCTATCAAAGTCTAGGTAGTTATTTGAGTGACATTGATAAAACCAACAGTGAATCTGATAAAACATCAATGCTTCTTTGAAAGCCCAAGCAGTGATTTCAGTTTTGTCTTTACCAAAACAGGAAGTGGCAAGCACGCATTTGACCGGGAGGTGGCAGAGCATCGGCTGAAAGCGGGAGATGAGCAGATCCACCAGGAGCTTGAGAGGTTCAAGGACAAACTAGTGCAACGTGGGGTGAGTTAAGTTTGATACGCTGCACCAGATGTTGGATAGTTAACCGCCGTTATGTTGTATGATACACATGTTATATACATCTTGATGTCGCTGTGTCGAAGAGGTTGCAGTTCGTAATCCCGCATACCGCTTTCGAAACACAGCTGCCGGCGATTCGGAGGCAGACCGCCTTGCGTTGGTTTCCATAAAATGGTATGTGTGCCGGTCGTTCAGAATGCAACGGCAAACTACTGAACGTAAACTTTCCCAGGAATCACAGTCCTCCGGGTGTGTAAAGTGTTTTTACGTATTGTTTACTCAAGAATTGATTAATTTACAACAATAGGTCAACCGGAGGGAGTGAGAGAAATATGGATAGAGATGGGGTAAGAAGCTAAGTACGAGAGAGGGAGAAAGGGGTGTAGGAGAGAGGGGGAGAAAGAGCGAGAGAGAAAGAGAGAGAGAGAGAGAGAACGAACGAACGAACGAACGAACGAACGAACAGACTTTATTTTCAAAGGGTAACAAATTGGGCACGCAGGCCCGTCTTACATTCGGCCCTTCCAATCACTCATCTTTCTTTCATCAACAGTGCATAGGAAAAAAACATTGTCACATGAATTTTGTAAACATAAACAAGGCATATTACTATGTTATGAGACACATCAACCACCCACCCACACTTCTCCCATTCACTCCAACTCCACCACCCAACCATACACATACCCACACACACATACATGAGAGAGCAAGAGAACGAACTAACTTTATTTTCAAATTGTCACAAATTTGGAACGCAGGCCTGTCTTGAAATCGGCCCTTCCAACCACTCATCTTTCGCACATCAATTATTCATTGTACATATTACTTTCGCATTGAAAATGCATACTGCCAAGATAAACAATGCCTATTACAATGTCATGAGACAGACAGGCGGGCAGACACACACACACACACACACGCACACATGCACACCAAACACTCACCCATACATAAACACATACATACACCATTTACACAAACACTCACACACCCACTCAGTAACATACCCACACACACCCCCTCACACACACATACTCACAATCACACACCCACTAACAAACATTCACTTATACATACATACATACATACATACATACATACATACATACATACATACATACATACATACATACATACATACATACATACATACATACATACATACATACTCTCTCTCTCTCTCTCTCTCTCTCTCTCTATCCTATATAAGCTGATTTATTCATAGAGTAAAGCACATACACATAATAATTCACACACACACACACACACAGACACACACACACACACACAGACACACACACATAATATATGCATACACACCTACATACACCTACACGCAAGCTTGCTTAGAAAGAGACAGACAGAGAGAGAGTGACAGAGATAGACACAGAGAAACAGAGAGACACATAGAGAGAGAGACAGAGATAGTGACAGAGAGTGTGACAGAGACATACAGAGAGAGACAGAGATAGATATGGAGAGACAGAGAGAGTGACAGAGTCAGACAGAGAGAGTGACAAAGATAGATACAGAGAGACAGAGAGAGTGACAGAGAGTGACAGAGACAGACAGAGAGAGACAAAGAGAAAGAGAGAATGAATAGACACATAGAGAGAGAGAGAGAGAGAGAGAGAGAGAGAGAGAGAGAGATTGACAGAGAAAGACAGAGAAAGACATAGAGAGACAAATAGAGAGAGACACAGAGAGTAACAGAGAGAGACGCATAGAGATAGAGAGAGTGACAGAGATAGGCAGAAAGTAGTCAGAAAGGGACAGAGACATAGTGAACTAAACAGAGAAGGGTGAACGAGACATAGAGACACACAAAGAGACACCCAGAGAGACAGAGAGAAAGACATAGAGACAAAGACATAAAGAGAAAGACATAGAGAGATAGTTTATGTCACGGAGTCTGTGGCCAACGCAAACCCTCACAAGCATGTTGCTCTCCGACAGGCCCACGGCAAGGTGAAGGCCGTGTCTGCTAAGAATCCAGGAAATGCCATTCTGAAGACAGCAGACGAGGAGCTCGCGGACCTGATAGTGATTGGATGCCGGGGCAGAAGCACCTTCAGACGCACAATATTGGGCACCGTCAGTGATTACATTGTCCAACACGCTACTGTGCCGGTAATCTTTTAAGACACTTAAAACAATGTATTCCCTTAGCGAATCTAATTACAAAAGCCACAAACACCATGTTGCACGATTTATTGCCTGGCATTGTTCGCGTGCATCTCCTGGTGTGCAAGTTAACGAATAGACAGCCTTTCGTATGCTGTACTCGACGAACAATAAACGGTTGCTTAAATGTAATACCGGCTCTGTTGCGAAGGAAATTATGAATTGGATTCATAATCCCGCGTACCGAGATTGAAACACAGCTGCGGGCGATTTGGAAGCAGATCGTCTTGCTTTGGTATTCCATACAATGGTATGAGTACCGGCAGTTCAGAAAGCAATGGCAAACTACTGGACGTAAACTAGCCTAGGAATCACAAACAGCCAAAAAATACTGGAGTTGACTGCTACGTTTTCTAAAAGATATGCAACAAACTTTTAAAGATTACATATAGTTAGGTGATAGCAATTAGGCGGTTCCTGTCGGTTTTATGCAAATAGAAAGAGTTCGTGTTAAATGTGAAATTACCGTGGGGATAATAAATGCTCCACATATGAACAATACTTGTGACTATGTGTTTTAAGTATTTCAGCTAAAGTATTATTCATTTATTCACTTCATATGATATGTAACTCTGCAGTATACACCCGACGAGATGCAGCAAAATATACCAGGCAATAGATTGTGCAACATGTTGTTTGTGGCTTCTGTGTTTAAAAATTCATTTAAGATTATATTCTAACGCGGGCGATTTGGAAGCAGACATGATTTTCAGAATGGTATGAGTGTCGGTCGTTCAGAAACAAGGGCAAACTACACGTTGCGTAGAAAACCATGATCCGCCGAAAAAGCTTCGGGTTGATTGCGACGTCACTTGAAATGACATGCAGCTAATGTTTGTACCTAAATACTTCCGCTCCATACCACTTTCATCTCATCATTTAGCAGATCCTTAGCGGAAAGCCACTCTCATTACGGCCACCTGGAATATGACTGATCTTCGCAAGCCCCCGTGCCTCATTCATGCTTAAACCCAGTGTGTCCTTAATGTCATGTGTCCTAGTAGAGTCCTGCCTCTTCATCCACTAACCATGTCTTACATTACTGTCCTTTCTACGCTATCATTACGTTTACTGTGGTCAACGAGAGAAAAATTTATGGAAATAGTGATAGAGGAAGACAGCCTGAGAAAATGTTTTGACAGTCGTGTGTCATGGCAGGGAAGGCAGTCAACATATGAAATGATACTTGCCGTCGGAGATCGCAGTTTGTGAAGAAACATGATTGCCTACTCCATCCGGCAAAAAACTTGATAATGATGGTGGTGAGAGAATGTCAGCTTCCGAGAAATCATGCCATCCACGAACTAGTTTTCTTCAAAGTTAAGATCTATCAGTATTGTTCTTCATCTTCATCTGTGGTATTATAAGAAAATGTTTTTCAGCATCTCTGAAGCTCGTCAAAGTAGAGCCCTTTTCTTCCAGGAACCATGCATTCCATCGCTTTCATTTCTAAGCAATTATTACATTTAAAACGGTGACATAATTTCATGATGCTATCTATGACCAGTTTTATTCAAAGTTAATATGTATCAAACGTCAGCATTGTTCGTATTCTTCATTTGTGGAATTATAATAATGTTTCAGTCACATTTAAGTTCAAAAGCCTCAATTGTCTTCTTTTGTGATTACCAAATCTTCCATGGTTCACATTCGGATGTTGTCACAAGGAAGATATACGTTGTGACAATGCTTGATTTGTTTATTGTTCCTACAAATCCACAAATAAGTAGCTGTAGATATGTACTCCGACTATTATAGATATATGGTTTATGATGAAGAATCAAGGGCACTACTCTCAGAACAAAGTGTTAAGTACTCAGTCTCTCAAAGCAGAAGTCCAGAGTGTATATCCCTTGCGTGTGCTCTATTTTTGGATGATGCCATAGACTCCTTGCATCTGCACTGAGAAATATGTTTGTTCTCTCGCTTTGAACTCAGACATAGTCCATAAATATATGTGCTACTATTTTCAGTGCACTGCACTGTATTTTTTATTTTAATGCATGTGGATTTTGAGAACAAAATTTTAAGACGCATCTTTGGACCCATTAGGGATACACAAAGTGGAGAGTGGAAAAGAAGAAGTAACAAAGACATTTATGATCTGTTTAAGTCCCCGCTTATCACTGGTATCGTAAAGACTAATAGACTACAATGGCTGGGGCATATAGAAAGAATGGAAGATAATAGGGAAACAAAACTCGCTTACACTCAGGAAATAAATGACCGTAGACCCCGAGGTAGACCAAGAAGACGGTGGAGAGATAATATATATATACAGACCTACAAGCTCTTGGAATCAACGACTGGCAAGAGAAGGTCAACCAAAGAGATGAATGGAGACGGATTGTATCTGCAGCAAAGAACCTCAATGGCTCGGAACGCTGAAGAAGAGGAAGAGAAGTGTGGATTAGCTTTCTCTATTACCAGTGTCCCTCGCCATCAGGCGAACCCACTCCGACTTCTGACGTCCTTGCAATTGGCGTCCACAAGTCAAGGACGAGAAGTCAACATTTTAGTCCAAATGACTGGTGTAGGGGTTTAACCCGCTACCTCAGCATCAGCACACCGGATGTCTAAGAATGAGCGTTCTTATCCATTCTGCCATGCGGACCTCCACTGAGCTATTAACTCACTTACCTCTTTATGTCGTCATTTCCTCCAGGACTCAGTTTATCACAATTTTTATTCTCTCTCTCTCTCTCTCTCTCTCTCTCTCTTCTCTCTCTCTCTCTCTCTCTCTCTCTCTCTCTCTCTCTCTCTCTCTCTCTCTCTCTCTCTGTGTCTCTTCTATCTTTCTCTATATCTTTCACTATCTCTCTTTCTCTTCAACCTCTCTCAACTCTTAGAAAATAAAGTTGTTTTCGTTCGTTGGTTCTCTCTCTCTCTCTCTCTCTCTCTCTCTCTCTCTCTCTCTCTCTCTCTCTCTCTCTCTCTCTCTCTCTCTCTCTCTCTCTCTCTCTCGGACTGATGCAAAATGCACAATTGAATATGTTATATAAATGTTCGATAACAGCAATACTTTTTGACAGTGCCCCAATTCTATGCCCTTACAAGTGTACAACGACTGTTTTCCAACTCGACATTTCAAAATTTCAAAGACTCTTGTGTTTCTGTGTACAGGTTGTGGTCTGCCGACGTAAAACGTCACGCAGGAAGTCAAGCTCTATGATACCCACAATACCCAGCGACATCCTCACGTCTGGCCAATAAACCACCTGATCTATGGCTCTGTAGCAGACAGCTTCCGGGCCGTCAAAGTAAATAAAATGAAATATACTCATCTATAATGATTGCCACTCATAGAATGGCAATCCATAGCTATAAATGCATGTTAAGTGGATAAAGACGTCATAATCCATCATCATTGGGTGCCTTGCCAGCTGGCGTAGATGTTCCTGTTTCTCCACAGATCTCTGCCTTTGGTGTTCTGGATCAACTCTGCTGATGATATTCATTTCATGCTACCATCTCAGTCCATCCAGCATCATTTCTCTTGGTCTGCCCCTGCCTCTTTCCCCTTGATCTTTCTAGCCGTCACAATGTTCTCCAATGCCTCTCTTCTCGTCACATGACCGAAGAGAGTTGTTTGTTTCATTCTAATGGTTGAATATACAGTAATGTTCTAATTTCATTAGCCTCTTTCATGCATTCGTTGTTAGTTTTAGGCAGTCAAGGGAATTCGCAACATTCGTTTCCGGAACCACATCTCTGTTGCTTCCAAGTTCCACCTAAGTTGTTCATTTACATTCCAAGATTCACTACCTTACAGCTAAACAGGTTCTATATAGCATTTCAACACTCTCATTCTTACATTCAATGATAGTGACTTATTGCATAAGATATCTTTCATTTTCTTAAATGCAACTTTAGCTTGCCCTATTCCGTTCTTAATCTCTGTTGACGTCACAGTTAAGAAAATTAAAAAACGTGAACAGACAATTGTCATGCAAGAAGAGTGAAAACCCTAAACAAACGCTAAGAAAATGAATTAAACAATGGCGTCATGCCACTTTTTGCACTTGTGTTTGTACTGAAATTTTTTTGTAAATTTCATTATTCCGTGTCGTTTAGTCAAAGTTTCAGTATGCTCGTTATTTACCACTGACTAAATATTCGAATCTGTCCCATGCGGGTTGAACACGGGAAAGTGTGTTCATGTTGAAATAATGTGACACTTGGTCGAGTGGGATGAACACAATGCACGGCAGGTGAGCATTATCTTGTGGTCTCATAAATAAGCCCCACATCTTACCAACGGCTTAGGGCGGAGGAGCGCAATTGGGAGGCTACAAGCCTTATCCTGGTGCGAGGAAATACATCCTAAAGATTAATTGTCATGGCAGGGCAGACCAGGCCCAGATGGCAACTGGTCTAGGATCGAAGCTCCGACAGGCGGCGAGTTAGAGCATTGCTTTGCTGATCCGGCAGCTTCGGCAGCTTGTCTTGTTCCAGATGTATTGGTGCCATCTTTCCTCTGGAGTACACCACACAGGTCGAGAGAGGGATCATGCTGCATGGGCAACACATGGTCTCTAAATTCAGCCAATGGCTTTTGTGTGATAGAGATGTATAACTCCATTTTACAAACTATCGTCTGTCAAGACGGCAAGGTGGCAGTCATAAATAAACACACATGTATTGCTTGGCGCTCATAGAAGTAGAAGAAAGAAGTAAAGGATTGACATTTCCAGCCGTTACATGTTGCATCAGTCATCATCATCATCATCATCATCATCATCATCATCATCATCATCATCATCATCATCATCATCATCATCATCATCATCACCATCAACACATCATCATCATCATCATCATCATCAATCATCATCATCATCATCATCATCATCATCAATCATCATCAGCATCATCATCATCAATCATCATCAGCATCAGCATCATCATCATCATCAATCATCATCAGCATCAGCATCAGCATCATCATCATCATCATCATTGTCATAGTCTTGCTCGTATCTAGGTAACTAAACTTGGGTTCATACAGGCAACAATAAATCTGTTCGTTATGAGATCGAATATTTATTGTATTTACATATACAGTATGCGTTGGCGCAGTGGGTAAACAGACCCGCGCTATATTACATCTCCCAAATAGTAAACATCAAACACATAAGTATCATTTAACAGTCTAGCAAACTATCTAGCCTATGTCTATATATCTATTGATATCTATAGAGTCCCTCAAAGGCAGGCCCTGTTGCCTCTCTCAAGTCCGTCTGTCATCTGCCCGTCTCCGCGTGTCCTAACTAGACACGGGCGGTAACTCTGTCCGAGTTCCTCGTGGACCCCGCATTAGGCGGGCCACATCAGTGTCCACGGAATCATGGACTTGGTGACCATCTCTTTTGAGAAGGTTCTAGATTACTCGGGTCCTGCTCGACTCAATGGTTTCCCTTGGGCTGGAATTGCAGCCCTTTACTAAATGTGCAAGTGAGGCGGTGACAGGATCCCTCCTCCCCCGTGACATGATTTGTTGTTGGGAATTAGATCCGTTCTAATTCTGTCACCGAATCACATACAGTTGGTGTTGTAGTTTGGTGGATAGTAACCTGGCAACCTACCTATTAGCACTAAAAACTCATGTATTCTACCATACAACACTTGTCTGATTTGGTGCAGAGATCCCTGTCTCTCGTGTGCTTAAATATGCTTATCAGACCGAAGTTACGTGGCATTTTAGTAGTTGTATTTACAACTTGCCCTTCTCATAGTACCCGAAATGGTACCCAGACAAATAACCCCTATATAATAGAGGGTTAACAAGACCGAAGTCTTGGCTAAATAAGTACACCTTCAAATCTTGATCTGTGTGTGTATTTCTATACACTTTTACTCCCGTATGTTATATAATGCTAAATATGTAGTTACCTTGTTCTTTTATCCCCCTCATACTACAAGTGTCCCTGTTGGCTTGTTAGTGTGCTTGACTAATAAGTTGATGTTTCTAATAAAGTGACTGTATTTTAACTTGATAGTGTTGAGTTTTAAGGTTTGTGTACTGTGTGTGCTGAATGTGTGGCGTATTTCCAAGCGTCACGAGTTGGGATAACCTCAATCATGAACTACTGCACTGTGTGCAATACATGAACAGGCATTCCAAGTAGTGGTGCTTAGATGTATCCTAACTGCTAAGCTATGTATATTAACTCACTATTAAACTAAGTACTACACATGTATTCACAAATTAGACAAGTCATACAATTTACATGAAAGACGCAGACAAATTAAAATAAATACGGTTTGCGTACAATTTGTCCGCCAAGTGTATCGTTCTCTCATTTAATCCATTCACACAGTCATTCACTCACTTTGCATTAAAAATAGTATTTGGTTAAAATATATAATTAAAGATGAGGTAAGTGTTATTGCCCTTAGAAAAAATGGGCTAGGCGATATTTGCCCTTTAAGAAAATACGTACTTCTTGTACGATGACTCACAAATGGGTTATAATTTAAATAGAGACAATTGTATAGGACGGTTCTTTAGCCTAGGAATGGTACCGCCTGTAATATTAATGTCGAATATGTACACATTACAGGTTAATACAATTTATATACATGAATAATGGAAATATAATACATATTTAATCCTAAACTAATTAATTAATTAAATCCAACGATGATGTGCGCGTTGTCCTCCTGTCGCTAGCGTGTTATGCCATGAATGGTAAAGCTAGTATGGCTGTCTCTTGAGTGTCGTAGTCGATGGGGTTCTGTTTCGGCTGTTTGTAAAGTTACGTAGTAACAGCAAGTATGGCATGTTCTTAATGTCCTATATTACGGGTTCTTACAGAATTCGGAGTTAGTTCGTTGGTTGATCTTATTGGTTGACACAAACACAGTTACTGTTTCTTGCTGGAATCGTTCTAGCGCTTAGGCACTTGATGGTATAGTTCTCAATGTAACGTATCATGTTCTTGGGTGTCGTAATTCAACTAATCACTGAGAGTACTCTAGCAGGTGTAGAGTTCCACTGTAATATGCAACCGACTAAAAGTATCACAGTTTATAGTATGGCTAATGGTCGATGTGATCAGAGTCATTCTACTGGCGCATTCACCTGCCGTGACAAAAGGTCAGCCACAATGTTGTCGGTGCCTCTGATGTGGCGGATTTCGAAGTCGAAATCTTGAAGTAGAAGACACCATCTTTGTAGCCGATGGTTTTTAGGCGACCCCTGGTTAAGGACTAATAATGGCGAACTGTCAGTGAGGACCACAAAGTGACTCCCTAAGAGGAACTTCGATAATCTCAATATACAAAACACTAGGCTTAAACACTCTAATTCAACTGTGGCATACCGAGTCTCAGCCTTCTTTAGTTTGCGGCTTACATAGAGAATTGGGTGTTTTATGCCATCCATTTCCTGCATCAAGCATCCTCCTATTGCGATAGCGCTCGCATCTGTGGTCAAAATAAAGGGTAAATTTATGTTGGGTAATCGTAAGACTGGTGGATTAGAAAAAATATGTTTCAATTTACACATTGCATCATCTAAGCTGGTACTTTTACAAATTTTTGATGGATGATTTTTAGTTAACATATCAGAAAAAACTGAGGTTAGTTCTGCCCAATGTGGAATAAATTTAGAATAATAGTTAATCAGACCTAGTAAACTTCTAACTTGCTTCTTTGTGGTAGGTACTTCTAGCTTAAGGATCTTAGAAACAATTTTATCATCAGTCAACAATTTTCCTTCAGAAATTCTATGTCCAAGGAAGTCTATTTGTGTATAACCTATTTCAACCTTGGAAGGTTTGATAGTAAGTCCAAAAAGAGAGATTTGGTGGAAGACTTGTTTAAGGGTGAGTAAGTGAGAAGTCATATCAGAAGAATGGATGCATATATCATCAATATAAGCAACTACGTCATTAATTCCGTGTAATAACAATCTTGTTAGTCTTACAAATGTGGCCGGTGCGTTCTTGAGCCCAAACGGAAGATATAGCCATTCGTACAAGCCGAGAGGTGTTGCGAATGCTGTTATATGTCTACAAGAAGGGTGTAATGGAACTTGCCAATATCCTTTAGCTAAATCGGTCTTAGAAAATAAGGATGATTGAGCCATATTTAAGATAAGATCCTCACAGCTGTTCATTGGCTCTGCATCTGTTGTTGTTCTTGTATTTAATACTCGATAGTCAATGCACAAACGAATTGTCTGGTCCTTTTTCTTCACCAGAACAATCGGTGACGAATATTGAGACATCGATTTTTGAATAATGCCATTTTTCTCTAAGTCTAAAATTTCTTTATCTAAATTAGATCTGTAATGGAGAGGAATAGAATATGGTCTACATTTGACCGGTCTCAGATCTGTCAGCACAATTGAATGTGTTATTTTATCAGTGCGTCCAGGTTTGTTAGAAAAGATAGATTTATATTCGTCGAGGATAGTCAAAATGTCTTGTCGGTGTTGTTGTGTCAAAGTGTCAGAGATATGTATGTCATTTATACTTCCGTCGTCAGTCATGATTGGTACAGGGATTTCAGTGTTGTCCACGTCTGTCTGATTTACCACAGATGCCACTGTTTGTAAATTGTCTTCAATGTCATTGTCGTCGTCGTCGAGATCAATCGTTGTCAATATGTCGTCAAATTTGTCGTCGATGTCGATATCACAGATTGTCGGTAATGTCCATATGTCTTCGTCGTTTTCGTTGTCGTAAGAGTGTGTCGTTAACGATGCTTCGTTTGTCGAGGTGTCATTTCGTTGAGAAATTGTCGTTTCGTGTCCGTCACCAGTTCGTTGAGTCAGTTCATTTGTCTCATTGTCCTGTCTAACATAATATGGTTTCAACATATTTATATGGAATATTTTCAGTTTTCCATTTAAAGAGATTTCGTAATCTACTTCTGAAATTCTTCTAATGATCTTAAAAGGTCCCTGCCAGGAGGTTGACAGTAAATCTCTTTTGTCAGGTAGTAGAAGTAAAATATCCTGACCTGGATGTAGGACAATGGTTTTTGCACTTCTATTGGCGTACTGCCTGTATTTAAAACCTTTCTCCTGTAGTGATGTTCTGGCCAATATACAAGAACGTATGATTTTGTCCCTGGTATCAGTGACCAAATCATAGGTGGAAATGGGAAGTTGGCTATCTACAGGTTGTGAGATGATCTCTTTATAAATGGTGAGAGGTCCTCTTGGGTTCGCTCCATACATCAATTCGAAGGGAGAGAACCCTGTACTTGATTGAGGGACTTCTCTGTATGCGAACAGCACCGTTGGGAGAAGTATGTCCCAATCGGCTGGATTTTCAGCTGTCACTTTAGATAGCATATGTTTCAGGTCCCCATTAAGCTTTTCGCAGATACCGTTTGCGGCCGGTCGATAGGGACTGGTGAAACACTGCTTGATGCCTAGTAACTTAGTTACTGATTGGGTGGCATTAGATATGAACTGGGTACCTCTATCTGAAATGATTTTCTCCGGGAAGCCAAAACGGGAGAAAATATTTAGTAATATGTCCATCACATCCTTAGAGGAGATAGATCTTAATGGCAACATTTCGGGCCACCTTGTACATAAATCCACGAGAGTAAAAATGTACCTATTCCCCTTATTCGATATGTGATTCAACGGACCTACTAGGTCAACTGCCACGATTTGGAAAGGCCTCGAGGCAGTTGTCGTTGATTGGACTTCTGCTGTAGGGTTTTTTCCCTTTTTCCCCAGTCTTTGACATACATCACAAGCTCTACAGAAAGTTTTTATATGTTGGCAAAACCATGGCCAATAAAATTGGGTGAGGACTCTAGCCCTGGTCTTTTCATACCCCATGTGACCTCCAAAAGGGGAGTCATGGGCTAATTTTAGCACTTTGTCTCGGTGTGCTTGTGGTAGTACTATTTGCTGTGTCGTGGTCTGGTTTGTTGTGTAAAATCTAGTTAAGATGTTGTTCTGTAGCCTAAATGTCCACGATGCGTTCTTTGTTAATTTTGGCTTAAGGCCTACTAACTTAAAGTATGGTGCTAGTGTAGGGTCATTTTTCTGTTCATTTCCAAAATTGATGTTAGTTGAGTTTGGCGCTACTATTTCTAATGATTCCTGTAGTTGGTCGGTGTTGGTTTTGTGGGTTGTCTGTCGTGTTATTGCGTTTGTGTGTTGTGTGTCTTGTTGCACATTTACAGGTTCGGTACTTGGTAGTTTGGTCGCATCCTCAATTCGAGGTTTTAATTCGGTCGTATCGTTTCTTGATTCGACCGCCCCTGCATTGTACACCTCGGTAAATTCTTCCTGAATTACCTCAGTGGTTGTCTCCCTTGGTATTTTGGCAGTTTGAGACAAGCAAGAATGGTGTTTCTCTTTTGTGTTGCTATTTCTGTGGTGGATACCGTGTTATTGCTCCCACCTTTTTATTTCTGTTTCAGAGCATGGATGTATGTTGGGTAAATTACCAAGTATAATATCCGCGACGGGATTTTCAAGGATAGCACACAATACGCGCCCCGATATGAACGGTGTTTGAATTTCGACCAAAGCAAGGGGGTATTTCTCTATTGTACCTGAAAATGTGCGACACGTCACATGTTTTTCTGTGTAGTCTTTAGCGTCTATTAATGTTCTCCTCACTCCACAGAGAGTTGCGCCAGAATCACGAATTAACGTGCCCTTTTTGTTGTTAACAAACCCTGTATAAAAAACTAGCTTGCCTGTAGATGATAAGGCAGCGTTAGCTATTTCATTTGCAATTGGGATTATGTGACCACAATGTAGTGTTGTGTCAAGTTGGAACTTTGTACAGGTGTTGCACTTACTGTCTGTTATGGTGTTGATGACGTGTACAGCATTCCCAAGCTCGCTTTCATTGTCGTGTTGATTTTCAAATTCATTTAGTGACTGAAGCTCTTCGTCAGACGACGTTTCTACTAATGCCGCATTGGCCTGTTTCAATAATTTTCGGCCTTCACAATCTTTATTATAGTGACCCCAGCTATTGCAGAAATAACATTTAATTGCTCTGTGGTAAGCCATGCGTTTAGCTGTTTGCTTCTCTACCATCTTTTTGAGGTGTTCAGGGTAGGTGGGTGATTTGTCACACATCCCGTAACTGTCGTGATGAAAATTGCAATATTGGCACCTTACTACTTTCCCGACATTGGATCGTGGTTTAAATCTGCTCTGTGATTGTTTGGAGTATTTGGTGTTCACTACTGCAGCTGCTGTATCATTGTGACTTATATTATGTTGAAAAATATCCCTATTTGCTGTGAAAAATGCATTCCCTTTCGCCTCGATTTCCTGAATGCTCTTACAGTCCATTTGTTTTAAGAACTTGGCAAAAGGTGTGGGGATGGTGCTAACTATTTTATCTATTATAATCAGTTCCTTAAGTTTATCATGGCTATTGTTGGTTTTAGCCGAGTTAATCCATTTTGTGCATATGTCTTGGACTGTACTGACATAATCTATGAAGGTTTGGTTTGGTTGTGGAGATAATTTGGCGAATTGTTGTTGGTAACCTGCAGTGTCTAAAGAAAAATGTTGGAGAATGCGTTGTTTTAGGTACTCATAGTCTTTTCGCATTTCCTGTGGTATTGTTTCTATTACTTTTAGTGGTTCAAGAGCCAAATTTCTCATTAAAATAAATGCCCAATCTGATTTATTGATTTTATGATGAGACATGAGACACTCAAAATTTTCTAAGTAGGCGGAGATGGAATCTCAAGAACAGAAAGCCTTCACGAGACCTTTATATTTATTATATTTTTGTTCTTCTTCTTTGCTTCTTAACTTATTTATTGATATTTCTGCGTTGGCCTCCATTTCCATCTGTTTTAGTTTAATCTGTGTCTCGGCATTTAGTTGGGCCTGTTTGGCGGCGGCCTCAAGCTCCATCTGTTTCTCTTGAGCCTGCAATTGTATTTTCTTTTCATCTGCTTGTATTTGCATTTGTAATTTCTTTTCATCGGCCTCGATTTGCAATTTCTTTTCCTCTGCTTGCAGTTTCCTTTCTTCGGCTTCCATTTGAAGTTTCCTTTCCTCTCGTTCTATCGCTCTTTCTTCACGGGCAATGTTTTCTGCGTGTGTTTTCTGTGCCCATTCTGACAATTTCTCTTCTTTATAACCTAACTTTATTCCTTGCTCAATGCATTTATCTAAGGAAGACATTTTGTTTTTTACTTGTATGTAATGTTTCTAAAGTTAAATCCCTTAGAAAAAATCTTGTGTACTCGAAAATTTTGTTAACTCCCTTACTTATTAATGTGTAAATCAAAATGCAAGGTTATGTTGGTGAAAAGTTCATGAATATGCAATCAAATCAATATGAAACAACATAATACATTGATGAAACATGAGAAGTACAGCTTAGAAGTACAATGAGTATGAGGTGAAACTTAGCTCTGAATTTTGAAGCTCCTCGATGTTATCTTGCACTCTCGTTACTGTGGGAAAGGTTTCATCGGTTGGACGCGGCACTTGTTGCGGAACAATCTGCTCGTGGAGCGAGAACACATTAGTGACTGTCACCAAAAAAAAAATGTCAAAATAGTAACATGTCAAAAAACAATTGTTTACAGAATCAAAATAAAGAGGCGCTGTGGAGGCAATGGTGAGACATTGCCGGGGGACTCAGATTAATTCTATTTTATCGCTAGATAGCTACTAGTTTTATGTAACCTTGTAACGTTAACAATTTCTTTGATTTAAACAAATCAATGTGTTATCCAAAAATCAATGTTTTATCAAAAATCAGTGTGATATGCTTACATAATTACTTTTACATGGCATTTAACAGGTTTTTAAGAAAACATTCTATGCCAAAACCGGAAAACTAGCCCCCAAAAAGCCTGTCATAGTCTTGCTCGTATCTAGGTAACTAAACTTGGGTTCATACAGGCAACAATAAATCTGTTCGTTATGAGATCGAATATTTATTGTATTTACATATACAGTATGCGTTGGCGCAGTGGGTAAACAGACCCGCGCTATATTACATCTCCCAAATAGTAAACATCAAACACATAAGTATCATTTAACAGTCTAGCAAACTATCTAGCCTATGTCTATATATCTATTGATATCTATAGAGTCCCTCAAAGGCAGGCCCTGTTGCCTCTCTCAAGTCCGTCTGTCCTCTGCCCGTCTCCGCGTGTCCTAACTAGACACGGGCGGTAACTCTGTCCGAGTTCCTCGTGGACCCCGCATTAGGCGGGCCACATCAGTGTCCACGAAATCATGGACTTGGTGACCATCTCTTTTGAGAAGGTTCTAGATTACTCGGGTCCTGCTCGACTCAATGGTTTCCCTTGGGCTGGAATTGCAGCCCTTTACTAAATGTGCAAGTGAGGCGGTGACAATCATCATCATCATCATCACCACCACCACCACCACCACCACCACCACCACCACCACCCTCATCATCATCATCATCATCATCATCATCATCATCATCATCATCATCATCATCATCATCATCATCATCATCATCACCACCACCACCACCACCACCACCACCCTCATCATCATCATCATCATCATCACCACCACCACCACCACCACCATCATCATCATCATCATCATCATCATCATCATCATCATCGTCGTCGTCATCGTCGTCGTCGTCGTCGTCGTCGTCGTCGTCGTCGTCGTCGTCGGCGTCGTCATCATCATCATCATCATCATCATCTTCCACTTCTGCCGTCAAGCGTCGTGGGGGTTGCATCAGTACTTTAGATTAATGCTAAGTTTATATGACTTCATCATTTAGTTTAGTTTAGTTTAGTCGACGGATCAACATCACGGCACACGGGTGTAACCCATAATTGCTCCGTTCTACTCCTAACTCAAGCCTGAGTACGGAGAATGTCAGCTCAGTGCACGAACTCCGTAGCACCGGCGAGGATCCTGAAATACTTTGGGTAGATTTTTAACTCGAAATTTTGCCCGGGCAGCGCCGTTAGGCTCCTCTTTTTCGATTTCCAACTGCCAAGGGATTTTGTACGTGCGCAACAATACACACGGACGTCCGATCTCACTACCCAGATACCAGGGGACATTTTGTTACTAATAGAAGTCCATGTGAAAAAATCCCGGCCTTCACAGGGGCTTGAACCCGGGATCTCCAGTACTCGAAGCGGACACCATACCTCCAGACCCCTCAGCCCTCTTTGACTCCATCATTTACATGTCCTCAGGTCTGGTAACCAATCTTGCAGCACATCCATCTTTCAAACCAGCATGATTGGTGCTCAGCGTTGCTTGGCTGAGTGCAGTTTCCTGTATATTTTCTGTGAGATTTCTCCACTGGTGTGATCGAGCATTGAATTCCCCGGCCAGCAAACACTTCCCGTCGAAATCGGCTGTCTCGGGCGGGAATTCCCACCTGCACTCAATGGGAAGTTAAGTCTACATATGTGTACGCAATATACAGCCTCCATCCACGCTGTCCTCTTGTTAGAGGTACTACCTGTGTCTCAGCCTGTAGCCCTTCATCATCATCGTGTGCCATGCCGATAATCGAGAGCCGTGGATCAGCTCAGTGTTCCTGACTCTACCATGGCACGTGGTCAAGCTATCCTTGTATTTACTCTTCTATGCTTTCCCCTTGTTCTCTTCCCCCTCGATCTGGCCCGTTGTCACTAAATTCTCCAATTCATTTCTTCTCATAACGTGACCAAAAAATGTTGACTGTCTACATCCAATTTCTCTAATCAGTTTACGATTTTCTTGTGTATCCCTTATATAATCAGTTACTTCCATCCAGAGAAATGTCAGCCGTGTACAGGGTCATCATCACATTGGACCGGGAGTGCAGGGTTTGTCCGGCAAGTAGCTCTGGATGGACGGTGCAACAAGCCATTCACCCGAATTCGCGCCCAGGTGAAATAGTCATCTACACATATAGCTCTTTGCTAAAATGGAAAAGATGAATTAATAGCGAGAGTTGATGACGGTGGCTAGTGCAGGAGAGCCTGACATATGATACCACGACATCTAGTCTGAGAATGGAGATGGGCATAGTACAGTAGCGATCCGCTGGCTGGACGAGAAAACGGCACACACAAATCATCATTGTAACGGACTCACATATCATGTTGAGAAATGTGATGACACACATTCTTCGTGCAGTGACATGCTTTAATTTAAAAAATCAAATATATGTCCTTTCCGCCAGGACATGCTGGTGTAGTGGGGGAAACGAGCAGGTGGACAGATTGGCTGGGTCTGCACTGTTGCCCGTGGTATCGGTTTACAGATGTGTCAGGGCCCTCTCTGATCATGTGCATAGTGTGGAAGAATAGATACATCATCATGACCTAGAGAACATGGAGTGGCAGGTACTGACTAGATGATCTGGCCGACAATCAGTACTCCGATGAAAGCTCATACGGACACATAATCAGACTGCAACTGGTACCATTAACATTGGGACTCTTCGCTGACCGTTGAAGATAGTGACAGAGCACTTATGCGAATATCCCGAAAGCTTTGATGTCGGTTCTGGGCTCAACTTAAAGCATAACCATCATCATCGTCATTAAATATTTTGTCTAACTTGGGCGACATGATACTCAACTTCTCGCAAACACCAACAGAATGCATCAATCAATGTGCTTCCTTTCTATATCACGATAAGAGACCGTCCAGCATCTTATCTCGCAGTTTTCCTCTATCTCTATTTCCCTAAATATTCTCAGTTGTAACAACTGCTTGATACTTTTCTCTTCTTATAATGTGGTTAGGAATGATGGCTGCATCTCTCTGGCGTTTGTGATAAGTTCACTTTGTGTCCCAGACTGTTGCAGAATAGTTATATTACTAAATATGGCTGTCCAATTTGTTTTCAACATTCTTCTTAAAAACCACATTTCAAAGATTTTGATAGATTATAAAAGAAACCAGCACAGAGACCAAACATATTATACTAGTAATGTCCCGTTGTGGGTAATATTCTAATTCTGAAATCATCACGGCCTGAAGAGAATCGTGTGACAGTGGGTGACCAATGGATGTGGCAGACACTCAGTACTCCCAGGAAAGTTCAGACGGACATTTCATCAGGTTGCAGTTGGTACAATCAGTATTGGTACTACTCGCTGGTTGTTGAAGTTGATGACAGAGCATGTATGGCAATGTGCCGAGTGCTGTTATTTCGGTTCCTGTCTCAACTCAAATCATTCTAATTTTGAAATGTTATAAGAGCAGCGGCCGTACGGCCTTGTGACCATCAACAGGCTACTCAAAATAAAACAACTATTTAGAACATCTCTCTCTCTCTCTCTCTCTCTCTCTCTCTCTCTCTCTCTCTCTCTTTCTCTCTCTCTCTCTCTCTCTCTCTCTGTTAGTTGCATGTCCTTTACAGAACGTAGTCAACTCAGCATTGTTTGGCTGTTCGTTATTCTTGGGCAAGTGTACGATCAATAGTTTGCCATTGCTTTCTGAACGACCGGCATCCATACTATTTCATAAAAAGCCAACGTAAGACGGTCTGCTGCCAAATCGCCCACAGCTGTGTTTCGAACGCAGGACTGCGGGATTATGAACTTCGTCAGGCCAAAAAAAAAAAAAAAATCTACAACCACAATAAATATAAAACTCCCAATGCAATCATAAACACGACCCAAACAATAACATACAGATACAATCATTTTAATTTCCCTTCACAGTATCAAACTAATATATAAAATTCGTATGTATGTTTCCACATTTCTCCAAACGACGATAGTAAATATATGTATATGTTGGCAGTCAAATATTCTTTATACATATTGTTATGTTTGCCATTCTCTCCAAGTGATCACAAGACAATATCAAGCATATATGTGTGGCAATCAAACATTCTGTATACATATTGTTATGTTACCCCTTCTCTCCAACTGACCACACGACTATAGTAAATATTTATATGTTAGTGGGAAAATATTCTATGTACATATTGTATGTTTCCCTTTCTCTCCAAATGATCACACAATCATAGTTAGTATTTATATGTTGGCAGTCGAACATTCTGTGAACATATTGTATGCTTCACCTTCTCTCCAAATGATCACACAACCATGGTAAGTAGTTATATGTTGGCAGTGGAACATTCTATGTGTATATTGTATGTTACTCTCCAGTGCAGAAGCTACCAGTTAGCTGATTGTAACTATACTCGTATGTTATGTTTACTGATGAATTGTTACACCACTCGCTCCTGTCTACTGGTTATGGACTATTTTCTTATTCTTATTCTTTTTTCCTGTTTTTCTTTAGCCACTACTGGATACACATGTCACAAGTTATATGTTTGCTATTTCGTACACATACACATATCACAAGTTATATGTTTGCTATTTCATACACATACACATGTCACAAGTTATATGTTTGCTATTTCGTACACATACACATGTCACAAGTTATATGTGTACTATTTCATACACATACGCATGTCACAAGTCATATGTTTGCTATTTCGTACTCATACACATGTCACAAGTTGTTTAATTTTTTCATACACATGCGCATATCCAATATATGTGTTTGCTATTTCGTACACATACAACGAGTTATACGTGTTCTGTTTCATACACATATAATAAGGGATATGTTTGCTATTTCATACACATATAACCTGTTATATGTGTGCTATTTCATACACACATAATGAATTATATGTTTGATATTTCATACACATGTCACAAGTTATATGTTTGATATTTCTTACACATATAACAATTTATATGTTTGCTGTTTCATACACATGTTACAATTTATATGTTTGCCATTTCATACACATGTTACAAGTTATGTGTTTGCTATTTCACACACATGTCACAAGTTATATATTTGCTACTTCCTACACATACACATGTGACAAAATACATGTTTGCTATTTCATATGTTGTAGTTTTCACTTTCGTCCAGCTGACACATTTTAATTTTCTTGTACATCTGGAGTATGCCTATCAACCGCTGTTTTCTCCAGCCAATGTGCACACTGTCTCAATATCTGTCTTGTAGGAACCTCACAAATGTTAATCACTTGCGCATTTAACTGCGTGCAACAGCGGGTATAATCAACGCTTGGTGACACAATGGCCTAGGCCCTAGAGGCTAGTGTCTCCATCTGCCAGCCCGGTGGTTGTAGCTTCACATCGCTTCCACCTTGGGATTTCATTCAAGTGATATTGACTAGTCACTAAGTGCAGGTTGGTGAAGAAGTAAGGATGCAGCATCGTCTCATCTCATCCTTCTTGTACCTTGCGTGTCGAGGTGAAGCATAAACATAACAGAGTGCCCGTCCATCATCTCGTCTTTTTCCTCTTGTATCTTGCGGTGTCGCGATGAAGCACAAACAGCGGGAGAGTGGCTGTTTATGGGCCTCATGTATAGAGATTGCCGGCTGCCTGACCGAGGGGTTAGCAGCTTTCTCCGTTAACCCCGAATACTCTCGTGGTCGACGTGAGCGGACGAGAATTAGAAGTGGTTCGAGTCGCGCCAGTGACTTATGAGAGTATGGAGCCGGTCGCTCAGAAGTCGTGGCGTGCTGATGAACGTAATCTAGCCTATGAATCAACATACAGCTGAAAGATGCTGGTGTTGACCGCAATATCCTGAAACAGGATGGAAATGCGGGGGGGGGGGGGGGGGGGGGAATATATCAAGATTCCCATGGACTCTGCTATTCCCTCTGTCCATTGTTCACATAGTCGGCCTCTTCATCTGGTTTCACTCTGTACATCATTGCTTGTTGTGGTGTATTGTCAGTTGCTAGCCTAGTTACGTGACCGAACCATAATGTCATATCTGCAGTATTCTATATGATTGATTGATTGATTGATTAATTTAGGAACCGACATCACAGCATTCGGGGCATTCCCATAAGTGCTCCGTCCCCATCCTCAGCAGCCAGCGAAGAGTTCCAACACTAATAGTACCAGTAGCAATCTGAATATAAGTCCGTCTCGCCTTTCCTTTGAGCTTTGAGAGTCGGCCAGATCCCTTTGTCACTCCTCGCTGTCTCATTTTTGCCAGACCATGGTAATCCATTTGCTCCTCCGAGGTGTGCACGTGCTCCCACAAGGCCGCAACCACGTCTGCCTTGTCATGTATCAATACTCCACCGAGGTGTGCACGTGCTTCCACAAGGCCACAACCACGTCTGCCTTGTCATTTATCAATACTCCACCAAGGTCTGCAGAGCCAGCCAATCTGTCCACCTATTCAATTCCCAGCACACCGGCATGCCCCGGAGAAAAGATCCAGGCGATGCTTGTCACCCGTGACCTCCGAAGCGAAGCAAGCCACTCCGCACGAAGTCTGCCCGTCCTCACCCTCGTCAGCATGCTTTCTGAGTCAGTGACAATCACGATGTGTGTGTGTGTGTGTGTGTGTGTGTGTGTGTGTGTGTGTGTGTGTGTGTCGTATTCTCCATCCAGCGGAGAGCCGCAGTGACTGCCTCTACTTCCATTCTTAAGCTGGATGTTGTGGTATCATATGCCAGGCTCTCCTGCACCAAACATCGACCATTAGCTTTGGCTATGAACCCCCAGCCACTTCTCTCACCTCTTGACACCGAACCATCTGTGTAGATAATCACATCACTCGAGTGAGCATTTTCCTGAAGTAGTTGCTGGATTTCCACTTCCGTGGCCCCTGCTGGCCACTACCTGCACTCCCGGCTTAATGTGATTATAACTCTGCACAAGTCTGACTGCTCCGCTGGCACTCTGACCCACTCCTCTCCACGCCTAATGTTCTCCAAGGGGCACACCTGTCTGATCGTATCCTCCGCCTGAGCCATCCATTATTTCCCTCTTACCAGTCGCTGACCCTTAACTGCGTCCAGCGCCTCATGCAGTGGGTGGTCTGTGTCTGCAGCTACTCTGAGGTACGCCTTCGCCTGCATCACCTTGAGCCTACCAGCAACAGTCGGCAGACCAATGATGTAACGCATACACACTACTGTATTCATATTCTATATGAAACCAGTGTTTATTTACCTCCTCTTACAACACACTCTGAAACGTGTAGAAACTCAACTACTGCATCTCGAAGGGTAATATTCCCTTGAACAACATTTGGGTTTTAAGTGGAAAATACAGTGTCTATGGTAAGTTCAGATACATAATAAAAACAATCAGGTGTGTGTGTTTATATATATATATATATGATTGTTTTTATTTCCTATTGTTATCTCCCTCTGCCGCCGTTAGTTCTCTCATTCATTTACTGGTAGGGTGGTTCAGGATATCTCTGTGACGACGACCTAGTTTCTGACTACCTTCTCAGATCGATCCAGTCTCACGTTTTTAAATGGTCCCGCGTCAGTTTCCTGCTGTGTGTCTGTGGTGTGTTAGCGCCATCACATTCTGAACATCTGAGAGCAAGGAGGAAGAGGTGACCAATTTCCCCTCATTTTGGCAAGCGACGAGCCCAGGCGTCTAACCTGCGTCCGACGGCGCTCATGACATTAACACCGCAGTCCGCTATCAACTTCACTAGCGGACCCACCAGTCTCATAATCTAGGCACGAGAAATGTCTCTGGAAAGCGCCAATGTCGGTGAAGAGAACTGGTCATGTCACATAGTTAAATATTAGTTGCTTATCCTTTACAGGACGTTGCAAGTTAATACCCGCATATTTTGCTCTTGCGATCTCTTGGCAAGTTTACGTTCAGTAGTTTGTCATTGCTTTCTGAACGATGGACACCCATACAATTTCGTAAAAAACCAATGCAAAGTGGTCTGCTGCCAAATCGCGCGCAGCTGTATTTCGAACGCTGGTATGCGGGATCACGAGCTGCGTCCGAAACCCCTTCGCCACGGAGCCGGCACGTCACATAGTAATACCATAAAATGTCATGTGAAATTTTTTCTATCATGACGTCTTCTAACAGCAATATCAGCTAAAGGATTCAATCTGCCATTGAAACATATATAACCTAAACTATATGAAATAATAAACATATATAACCTATGCTATATGACATAACAAACATATATAACCTAAACTATATGACATAACAAACATATATAACCTATACTATATGACGTAACAAACATATTTAACCTATACCCGTCATACATATACCCGTTCGAAACACAGCGGTGACCGATTTGGCAGCAGACCGTGTCGCGCTGGTTTTAACGTGTTGGTATGGGAGCTAGTCGTTCAGAAAGCAATGGCAAACTAATGAACGTAAAACTTGCCAAGATATCAACAACAGTTGATATATATATGGTCGAGACAGGAACACGGAGCTGATCCACGACTGTGGTGATCGAGTGAGATGGCAGAACATGACCGCCCACGCTTATCGCCATGGCACATGATGGATGGATATATAACTCCTGCGAGTTATCTCTCCCTTTTTTCGCAGAAGTTACACATAACGTACCTGTTGTTATCCCCTACAGTAAATGAAGGCACTGTTTCACATGCTACAATAGCTTTTGTTTTCATTAACATGAAACAGGTCTCGGCAGAATTTGGCTTTCGGGGGCGTAATACTAACACGGCTTGTCTGAAATGATACCACTTCTACCATGAGATTCTACAGTATTGCTTTCTTGCCTTTAACCTAAATCCGAAGGCGGACTGGGTCCAAAATTATTAATTGCCGGGAGATAAAGCTGCTAATGGACAGACACATTTTGAACACTGTCTAATTTTTCAGGTCAGCCCGCGTCATCAGGAGAAATGGGCGTGGCAGAATGTATAAGAGCGCTCTAAGTCTTAAACTTCCGATGTCATGATGGCGGGGTGGGGGGGGGAGGGGGGGGGAGTGTGCTTCATCCTCTGCGCCGGTCAGGTGGCTTACATGTTAACTTCTCGTTCAGAAAGCAATGGCAAACTACTGAATGTAAAATAAAACCTAAATATGCTTTCCGGCATGGCACATGATTGATTGATTGATTGATTGATTGATTGATTGATTGATGCATATATAACCTATACCATATGGTATACATAATGCGCGCCCACATACACACGAGTAGCATATATACATACACCACACACACACACACACACACACTATATATATATATATATATATATATAGAGAGAGAGAGAGAGAGAGAGAGAGAGAGAGAGAGAGAGAGAGAGAGAGAGAGAGAGAGAGAGAGAGAGATCATTACCTGCTGCAGGCAGTTATTTCTCATATGGGACAGAACACGGTGCATTAACATGGAACCTCTTACCCGTAACCTCTTGTGTTACCAACACAAAGTAACAATCCCTTCCTTGCCTAACGCCTTTCGTTAAAACAAGTTAACCGTTACTCTGCAAACTGTTACCTGTGAATGCTAAAAATGTTATTGGCTAATGCTGTGCTTACTAATTCAGTGCCTAAGGATAATATATCGCGAATTTGTTACATTTGGACTGAAGGATGACATATCATCATACCAGAGTTATTATGTTTCGTTTCGCGGTATCTTCCGCAATTTCAACTCAGTAAATAGAAATTTACATTATAATACTTGTTCATATTTATTCCAAAGCTATGTTTTATTTGGCTCTGAATTGGTTAAGAAGCCAACTAGGTGTCTTGTTTGTTTCCCGCTGTCTTAACCAATGTAAGCTGCCATAATGGTTTATTGGTACAGGAAGAGGTCAACGTAAAGGCATTCATTTCTCTACGGTTGCTCTTGTTACTATCACTGCATGCAGGAGGGGCATTTGGACAGAAAGAGGGCTGTCTACAGAAATAGCCTTATCGTAACTTACTACTACTTCAATATGTAAACTAAATGTTACTTCCATAATGCTGCCCCAAACTTACTACTGCTTCAGTATGTTAACTAAATGTTCCCCCATAATGCTGCCCCACTCTTCTCCTTCTTTTTCTCCTCCTCTATTTACCCCAGTGAAGTTGGGGTGGGGGTGGGTTGTAAAGATCTGTTATGCGCTCTTTCTACTGCTCTTTGTAAGTTAGTATTCATTTCTCTAAGGTGTGGTGGGGAGGAGGGGGGCAGCATGACGGATGGATAAGAGCGTTCGTTCTTAGACATCCGGTGTGCTGATACAGAGCAAGCTGATCCAACCCCTACACCGGTCAGTTGGGCTAAAATATTGACTTCACGTCTTTGGCTTGGGGACGTAAATTACAAGTACCTCTGAAGTCGGAGTTGGTTCTCTTGATGGCGAGGGACACTGGTAATTGGGAAAGCTAATCCACATGTAAAAACCAGGCCAGTGCACTAGTAGTAGCATGTGTATGGACTACTCAAGAGTTCAAATCAAAGGAGCGAAAAAAATGCTCTAATTTTGGTTTTGATACCATGACTCCATCTATTACGAGGTCTTCCCCTTGCCCTGTATCATTATATTTCATCAATGTAACTTTTTGTGGCAGATAGTATTAGGGCATTCTTGTGAGCTGCCCCAATACGTTACCCAAATGTGACTCTCCCTATTCTGTCTCACCATGTTAACTAAATGTTGCATAGTTACTGCTGTCTGAACGTGTTCGCTAAATGTTACTCGGCTCAAAGTAAGCAAAGGATCATTTCCCACGCCTTGAAGAATATTGGGTACATGGTTCCGGTCCATATTTTCCTAGACCAGTAGACAGATAATGTAGTCAATGTGACACAGGCTATTTTCACTTTCAAAGCATTCTGATGTTCATGTTCTGCTTGGTCGACATCGGAGATAAGATCAATTTATTTCAATGATCGAATGAGAACTCGAACACTTGACTGCTGAGTCGGCAGGAAAGTGTGCTACTCACTGCGATACTAAGGCTGTTATTTCTGTGTAAGTTCAGTAAATATTACTTGCTTGTTGAATTACCCGTTCATTGCTGGAGAGATTACATTAAATAATTGTTACTCGTGTTACAAGCATCTGATAATTGTAAACACATGTTGCACATTTAGTACTGTTGATTATGTTAACTACATGTGATTCTTTTAACACTAACAGATTATGTTAACTAAATGTTATTCACTTACTATGGCCATATGTTGACTAAATATTACTCATTTACTGAAGCTATGTGTTAAGAACAAGTTACTCGTGTAATACTACACGATTATATTAACAAGATGTTACACAATTCGTGAGGCCGTATCAACTAAATGTTACCGACAAAATTTAAATTAAAATTGTAAATTAAAAATTTACCGACGCCGTATCAACAGAATGTTACTCAATTCCTAAGGCCGTATCAACAGAATGTTACTCATTTCCTGAGGCCGTAAGAATATAATGTTACTCATTTTCTTAAGTCAAATGTTAACTACAAAACACTCGTTTAATACTATCAAATTACGTTAACTAACCGTCAGTCACTACTTACTGAGGGCATACTTAACTAAATGTTACCCTCTTACTGCTGCCGGAAGATGACCCGTTATATCTCAAGCTTGAACCTGAAGACAAGGACGAGGACCTTGACCTCTGACACACCTGATTACAACTGAACCTTCTAGAAATCTTCTTCCCTTCCCGACACTGCCGCGGCCCTACCATATAATTAGAACAGCATTCTGGCTCACACTTCTCATTCATTTTCTCTGGGTCGTAACTAGCGTTACCACAGCACGCGTAGGTAGACCTCTTTCTCCCCAAATGCCCCTCTGGCATGCAACAGCACTCACACACGGGAGTCATCTGCCTCGCGTCAGTGTCACTCCTGGAAGAATTCGGACACCTATAGAAATGGCCCCGCCTGGACTCTGATGACGAGGATCGCGACCTGAGATCGCAATACTCTGAGGGAAAATTGTTGCTGGAATCACACAGCTTCTTCTTCTGCCGGATGGTGTACTGTATCTCTGGAGGAGGGTTGCTGCTGTTGTATCTGCACGATCTGCTGCCTCGCTTGGTCGGTTCGTTTTGGGAACAGCATTTGTAAGCGGTCGAATCCACCTGGATCTGGCCCGCGCAGTAATTCCTGACATTCTTCCTGATGTCTTGGGGAGATACGGCGCAGATTTTTCTAGATCTGTGCTCTACTTCAGGAGCATACCTGTCGATCATTGGTGAGGGTTCTGGCAGCCAAGTCTTATTTCCTTCATATACCTCGTCGTCCGAGTAATTTGTAGTGTAATCTTTAGGGAAGGTTTGCACATTTGCGCAGGAGCACTTTGCTTTTCGGCACTGTAAAACAAAGTATATAAAATGACAACCATTATCTTTATTTCACAAATAAGTATCAGTTAGAAAACTGAAAATCATAATTGTATTTTGCAGATAACATGTTTCTACAGAGCCCACCTACTATTGCAAGAATATAGACGAAGATATGGGGACAGATAAACACATTACATAAGAATACAAGATTACATCTCTTAGAAACGTGAAGAAGTGAAATGAAATGAAACATAGCACCAAACATAAAATAATAAAATCTAGCGTTATATTAGCACTCCCGTTTGGATAAGAAACACGTTGAACGGCCAACACGATGACATGCATTACATTAGATTTTGTTGTTTTGTTTTGCATATCCTTTACAGGGCATTGCAGTCAACAACAGCATTTCTCAACTGCAGTTGATGTCTTGGTAAGTTTTACGTTCAGTAGTTTGCCATTGCTTTCTGAACGACCGGCTCACATACCTCCGTAAGTAACCAACGCGACGCGATCCGCTGCCGAATCTCGCTCAGTTGTGTTTTGTAACGAGAGTATACGGGATTACAAACAACGTCCTTAACCCCTACACCAGGAAGACCGGCTTACATTAGATTAGATGGACTAAAATGGTATGGCAGAATCACCCATGTGGAATTTATTGAGGAGTAAACAAATAGTGGTTTTCTCCCGATCCTGAAGTGAATCTCCATTCGGATTATGTTGCGGAGCTCCCCCTCTCGTCTCCAAGCTCAGAAGGAAGCCAGGTGTGCAAAACTGGTACTGGAACTACACATCCGGTGAAAGACTAATTAGACTGTAACCGGGTCATGATCCATAACAGCTCACACGGAGTGGCTGGGAGTAGATTCAGGCTGGTGATGCTTTCTCCAAGGGTTTATGTATTTCACGGTCGTAGACTACAACAAATCATAGGGAACACAACAGGCATACCTACATGCTGTTTCTTACTATTATGTGTCGGGAAGCCGTACTACAACAAATCATAGGGAACACAACAGGCATACCTACATGCTGTTTCTTATTATTATGTGTCGGGAAGCCGTACTACAACAAATCATAGGGAACACAACAGGCATACCTACATGCTGTTTCTTATTATTATGTGTCGGGAAGCCGTAGCTGTGAGGCTACGGATGTCCGCCCCACTCAGAGAGGCAAACTGGTGGAATAACCTACTGGAACCACCAGGGACTGACTCCAAAACCTCCGAGCTCTTAAGTAGGCACGCTAACCATTATACCTCCTGTTGGCAGTAAACAACACCGTACATGATGGCCAGTGGCGGCCTGGCTCTAACAATATTGGCTGCCAAGAGGCAAAGCTACTTATAGGATTGAAACATTCTTAAAGCATGTTCTCAAAGTATGTCACAAAGATGTTCACAGAATAGGGTCCAGCTCCCCGGGAAGGTTAACCCGGTCAACAAATGCCCGCAGAAGTCGGATGTGTCGGCCTAACGGCGCAAGAACGCAGCTCTGCTGTAAACAGGCACAACGCAATCACGTCCGAAAAAAAAAAACTCCGGATGAACGAAGAAGAAGAAGAAGGATCCAGCTGATTCCCCATGATCATTCCGTTAGTTTGGAGGTGAGAGGTGTTTTTGAAAAAAAAAATAGACTTTTATGCTGGAATATCACAGCAGTAGCAGCCTCACAAGATTCGATATCGGCAAGCCTAGCTCACTGGAACAGACATGCAACGTCACGGTGCATGGAACCAGTCTGAAACAAGTCAATAAATTTAAGCACGTGCTTACGTCGTGGCCGATATATTGTCTCGTGTTTAAAGGGGGCCAATTTCATCAGCGGCCCACAGGGCCCACTGGCAATGGGCCAGCTGACCCACTAGCCAGTCCGGCACTGGTTGGCGGCAACAACTAATGCACTGTGATATTCACACAAGAATCACATGCATTTTCTCAAGCAAACGGTGATATTCATACAAGAATCACATACATTTTCTCAAGTAAATTGTGATATTCATACAAGAACCACATGCATTTTCTCAAGTAAATTATGATATTCATATAAGAATCACTTATATTTCCTCAAGTAAATTTATATTCAGCTGCGACTGATTTGGCAGCAGACCACATTGCACTAGATATTAATGAGTTGGTATAGGAGCCGGTCGTTCAGAAATCAATGGCAAACTACTGAACGTAAACTTGCCAAGACACTAACAACAGCAGTAAAATTCCGGTGATGACAGCGATGTCCTGTAAAAAGGATATGCCAACTCCCCCCCCCCCCACCACCACCACTATCCCCTAAAAAATGTATATTCTCACACGAATAAAAAGATTTGATTTATTTGGTTGTTTCGGGATTTGAGATTTAAATATTGAGCACAACCCACTACTGGCAACGCTGATTGTATTCTGGTATGAACCTAAGGCCTATCCACGCCAATGTGGAAGCACTAGACTCGAGTTTTGCTCTCGTTTGAGCTCGTCAGTAGTGCATATCCTTGACCGGATCCGGAAAGAAACCCCGGATCACTGGCGTGTGAAGCGGGTGTGTAACCACGCGGCACACGCTGGACACGGCCAAATTATCATAACAGAGCATTACAACGTCACCCATCGTAGGCCGCAGATCAAGATTTGCCCGATCGCCGCGACTGACGTCCGTCAAACGATGTGGATCCGAACGATCAGGTCTTCTCACTGACAAGGCACACCAGGACGCCTAAATTCCAGCGAGCAATAATCAGATTGATTTATTTAGTTGAATAACAAGATTTTGTTAAGTAAAGTGTGATATTCACACAAGAATCACATGTATTTTCTCAAGTAAATTTATATTCACACAGGAACCACGTGTATTTTCTCAAATAAAGTGTGATATTCACACAAGAATCACGTGTATTTTCTCAAGTAAATTTATGTTCACACAAGAATCACGTGTATTTTCTCAAATAAAGTTAGATATTCACACAAGAATCGCGTGTATTTTCTCAAATACACTGTGATATTCACACAAGAACCCTGTGCATTTTCTCAAGTAAACTGTGCTCAGATTAACCACACAAAACGATCCTCTCTACAGACGTACCTTGTAGACATCGCCGTTGCTGTCCTTCGTGGACGCATCCCTACACCTCAAAGCGAATTTCCTGCAAACGAAAGGACGGCTGAGGGACCTGATATTATTCAAAGCAATGTTTTCCGGGTGTAACTTTAAACAAGGAAGACACAAACTACAGACTGCTCAATTTATCGCATTGCATATTTCATTGTATCTAGTCAGATTACAAGGCACTAAATATATAAGGCAAACAGACGAATCCCTAATTTTCGATCACTCTCTCTCTCTCTCTCTCTCTCTCTCTCTCTCTCTCTCTCTCTCTCACACACACACACACACACACACACCAGATTGCACTCTTTACTGCATTGTATATTTCGCCGCATCTCGTCAGGTACATTCATTCATTCATTCATTCAGTAGCATGTCCTTTGCAGAACCTCGCTCCCATAACAACCTTCCGGAAAACCTCTCGATCACAAGCAAAATGCCCCGCGTCTGATACACCCATCTGGAGATCATCCGCCACATCCTGCACCCATCTTCTCTTTGGCCTTCCTCTTCCTCTCTTCCCAGGCATATACCCTTCCATTATTGTTCTCTCCAAACCTTCGTGACGTTTCAAGTGACCAAAATACTTCAATTTTCTTTGTTTTATCGTCTTTAATAGCCATCCTTCCTCAATATTCAACTCTTGAAGTATGGATGCATTTGTTCTTTTCTTTACCCAAGATATTCTTAGAACTCGTCTATAACATTTATATACAAAGGCATGTATGCGCTGCTCAGCTTGTTTAGTAAGTGTCCATGTCTCACAGGCGTATGTTGCAATGGGAAAGATGCATGCTCTTAAAAATCTAATTTTTGTAGTTCTGTCTGTCCCACTCCATAATTTATTCATCTGCTTTAGTCTTTGAAGAGCAATGGATAGTCGCCGTTTAATTTCTTTCATTGTGTCACCGTTATTGGTAATCAATGACCCAAGATATTCAAAATTTTCCACCACCTCCAATTTTCCCCCATTAATGTATATTTCTTTCTGCATGGTAGTTTTATCTGTATGCATTATCTTTGTTTTTGCTATGTTAAGATATAAGTTGTGATTTTCACTATTCAATTGGGTTGAGGCTATTAGGTTTTCTATGCCATTCTGTGTTGTGGATAGTAATACTGTATCATCAGCATATCGAATCTCTGGTATGTCATGACCGCCGATATTTAGGGCATCATATGGCTCCCTGTTTATATCATCTCTTACATTTCTCATTATATTTTCGGCATACAGGTTAAACAAATAGGGTGACAGCACGCAGCCCTGACGGACTCCTTGCTTGATGTCAAACCAATCTGATGCCTCGCCATCTATTCTAACTGCTGCTTGTTGGTCTAGATAGAGCATTTTTATGAGATGTACTACATGTGATGGAAAGCCCATATTCCTCATGATTTCCCAAAGTTTCTGATGCTGTACACAGTCAAATGCCTTTGAATAATCCACAAAACATGAGTATAGGTTTACATTAAATTCTCTGCACTTCTCTATTATTAAACACATGTTGAATATGTGATCTCTTGTTCCTCTTCCTTGTCTAAATCCAGCTTGAACCACGTTAATCTCTTCTTCCATTTTCTTACGAAGTCTTCCCATTATGACTTTTAGTAGGATTTTACTTGCATGACTGATCAGGGCAACAGTTCTATAGTTGGTGCATAATTTCAGGTTGCCCTTTTTTGGTATTGGAATGAAGATAGTTCTCTTCCAATCTTTTGGCCATATACCATATTTCCAAATCTTTGTACATAATGCATGATATATGTGTATGCTTTCTTCTCCTCCCGCTTTAATTAGTTCAGCTGGTATCTCATCACATCCGTCAGGTACATACTTCAGAAATAAATATAAGGGGAATAGACGAATCCTTAATTTTCGATAACACGCATACACACACACACACACACACACACACACACACACACACACACACACACACACACACACAACAGATTGCAAACTTTATTGCCTTGCATATTTCGCTGCATCTCGTCAGGTCATCAGCATCATATGCCATGCCGGTAGGCGTGGACGGTTATGTTTTGTCATCTCACTCGATCACCAGAAACGTGGATCAGCTCAGTGTTATTGTCTCGACCATAAAACGTCGCCAAGCCAGCCAGGTATTTACTTCTCTGTCCTCCCCTTGTTATCTTTCCCTCGATCTTGCCAGTTGTCACCAAGTTCTCTAATTTATTTCTTCTCATAACGTGCCCAAAAAATAAATAAATAAATAAATAAAAACTGTGATTGTCTATGTCTAATTTTTCTAATCAGTTTACGGGTTTAATTTGTTTCTTGCAGGACTTGGTCATTGGTTTTTATGTCTGTCCATGGTATTCTTTGCATTCTCATCAGAAACCATATTTCCATAGCCATCAGATGGTTTTTTTTTCGGCTTGTCTGCTCATTCCCCATGCTTCACATCCATACACAGCACAGGTTCTATGTAGGACCTTAATACTCTTTTTCTCGTTGCAAATGACATCTTTTTATTGGTCAGTCCTTCGCCATGTAGATTCTTGTTCTAATCTCTTCAAGGCATCTCCCGTCAGATGTTATGACTGTTCCGAAATAATTGTAACGATTCACTTGTTTAAGAATATTCCCATTTAGTTTAATAGTACATTGTGGTATTTCATTCTTCTTGGTGACGACCATACTCTGTGTCTTCTTACAATTTAATTCTAATCTTAGTTGTTCACTGTGTGTAACAATCGCATCTACTAAATGTTGCAGATCCTGCTCATTGGTTGCAATCAATACTGTATCATCCGCATATCTAATGTTATTAATGTCAGGTGTATACTTCAGAACTAAAATAAGAAGAGGCAAATAGCCGAAAGCTTTCCTGGCTGAAATACATTGCACAAATAGTCAGAGATGCTTTCTTGTGACTCTAATTTACAGTTGCCTGGAACGGTTCTGCGTGTTGCTTGTGTTCATGTGTTGTAATAAACAGTGTGTGGTGATGTTAATATGTTGTGACTATTGTGTGGTGATGATGATTGTGTTGTGATTAGTGTGTGGTGATGATTAGTGTGTGGTGATTATTATTGTGTGGCGAAGATTAGTGTGTGGCGATGAGTATTGTGTGGTGATTATTATTGTGTTGTGATTAGTGTGTGGTGATGATTGCTGTGTGGTGACGATTAGTGTGTGGTGATAATTACTGTGTGGTGATGATTAGTGTGTGGTGATGATCACTGTGTGGTGATGATTAGTGTGTGGTGATGATTAGTGTGTGGTGATGATTAGTGTGTGGTGATGATTAGTATGTGGTGATGATTAGTGTGTGGTGATAATTACTGTGTGGTGATGATTAGTGTACGGTGATGATTAGTGTGTGGTGATGATTAGTGTGTGGTGATGATTAGTGTGTGGTGACGATTAGTGTGTGGTGATAATTAATGTGTGGCGAAGATTAGCGTCTGGTGATGATTAGTGTGTAGTGATGATTAGTGTGTGGTGATGATTAGTGTGAGGTGATATTTACTGTGTGGTGATGATTAGTGTGCGGTGATAATTAATGTGTGGCGAAGATTAGCGTCTGGTGATGATTAGTGTGTAGTGATGATTATTGTGTGGTGATTTTTAGGATATCGCCCACATGCCGGTTGTCAAGAAGCTGGTCTTTAATATCCGATGATCTTTTTTTTTTTCTCAAACTGTTCCGTAAATATGCTCACAGAATAGGACCTAGCTCACTCTGCATGGCCACTCCCTCAGTTTGCAGGTGGGGGTGTGTAACAAACTAGAATATGATGCTGGAAACACTCAGCAGTAGTAGCCTCACAAGATTCGATGTCGGCAAGCCTAGCTCAGTGGTACAGACATGCAACGTAACAATGCACAGAACCAGTCTGAAACACGTCAACGTGAGTACTTGTAAACGTCGTGGCCGACAGGATAAGAGCGGTCGTTCTTAAACTTTTGGTGCGCTGACGGTGACGTATGAGGTTCAACCCCTGCGCTGGCATTAAGCAGGAAATAAACACTGGCTTCTCGTTAGGAATTCAATAGCAAACTGTTGAAGGTACAATTGTATTGACAATCTAATCTAGGGTTGATCGCAAATTTCCGCAAAAGACGTGCAACATTTAAATAACAGCATACGGGCGATGGGTTAAGGAAGAGACATATAGAGCAGCTCAAGCACTGCAGAATTGTGCAAGATGAAGAATATGCTCAGTAATTTATGTCTGTTAATTGAGGTGAGGGAAAAGAGTTCTTAAGAGCTATATTGAGCTAATCCTGATGTACGGAAGTGAATCATGGACAATTAGCAGACAAGTGAGGAATTATGTGGAAGCTGCGGAGATATGGTTTTATAGAAGAATGATGATAGCACCGTGAAATGATAAAAAAGAGTAATAAGGATATCTTGAAAGAAGTTAATTCACAAAGAGAACTGGTTACTCGCATCAGGAGTAGACAGTCCACATTCTTTGGGTATGCCATGAGAAGAGGACAGCTGGATAATGTCATCACTACGGGAAAGCTGGGAGGAATGAGAGGTGGGGGGGGGGGAGCTCAAGAGACAAGATGCTGGACTGTCTGACATCATAGCATGGAGGAGCATCAGTTTCAGAAATAATTGGCATCGCCACAGACTGTGGACAGACGTGATCGCCAACGCCACACGGCATGGACTATAAGAAGAAGAAGAGGGAGTCTAGCTGCAATTTTTATTTTTTATTTTTTCTTTCACAAATGATCTTCAGTTTCTTCTATAAGTTAGTTAGTTGCATTTCCTTCACAGGACGTAGCAGTCAATCCTAGCATGTTTGGCTGGTCGTGATTCTTGGGAAAGTTACGGTCAATAGTTTTCTTCTGTAGGAGCGCTTGTAAATAGAGAGGTTGTATCCATTAACCTCATGTACCTATTATATTTAGATTTATAATAGTGGGTTCATCTTACGCACACTGGACAGTTGGACTAAAACGTTGACGTCCCCATCCATCAGAGAGCAATGGGGAAACTTGTAAATGTAAATCTGCCTAGCAAATTAACATGGGGTTGTTCAACTTCCCGCAAAGGGTATACAACATTAATTTTTAAACATCCAGCAGTTTAACCAATTAAAATGTAGCTTTGAGCATGTTCGGACCGAACGAGGGTCGTTCTGGCTTTAACATATGGCTAGCCATTTTGGTATCAGAGGTTGACTTGAGTTGACCATGGATAGACACGGTCTCAGTGGCATCCTGTGGGCTTCTATAGCTTGGGAAGACCATATTACTGAGGAGTTTGTGAGCTGAGCCGCGTGTAGTGATGATTGTGGCAGTCGTCCCACTGTTGAACTTATTATTCCGAAGTGTCTGAACTTCTTTCCCCGTTTTCATATTCGTGTCTTCTGCATTATTTGCTATCGGACCAAGTTAATATTTTGATTGATTCGCTGAAATGAGGATTCATCTATTTGATTAATCTTATGACGAAGTACAGCGATATATACAAAGGACCCTTTTAAACGCGTTAAGGGTGGTATGGTCAGTATGACGTCGGTCGCTTTTACTCTCCAAGCCCTTTCCCGGTACCCATATTAGCCCGGCTCTATCTGGGAGTTCAGCTCAATTCTAAGAGCTTATCTAACAACTGAGCTGCCTTGACCAACTCTTCCTTTAACAGTTAATGATAAAATTACATTTATCCGCATGCAACGTCCGACAGAAAAGTAAGGTTTAACAGAAGACAGAACACCATCTCCTTAGGGACTTATTGCATAGCTCTCCTTCCGATTTCCAAGATAAATACCCAGCCGTGTAAGCAAGATCGGTACTGAAACTTCACATCTGCAGAGAGGGATATTAGAATGTGACCAGGTCATGATTCAGCACAGAACATACAGATTGGCTGGGGTTAGAAATAGGTTGGTCATGTTTCCTTCAATAAGAAATAGGTTGGTCATGTTTCCTCCAATAGAAATAGGTTGGTCATGTTTCCTCCAATAGAAATAGGTTGGTCATGTTTCCTTCAATAAGAAATAAGTTGGTCATGTTTCCTTCAATAAGACATAGGTTGGTCATGTTTCCTTCAATAAGAAATAGGTTGGTCATGTTTCCTTCAATAAGAAATAGGTTGGTCATGTTTCCTCCAACAGAAATAGGTTGGTCATGTTTCCTTCAACAGAAATAGGTTGGTCATATTTCCTCCAATAGAATTAGGTCGGTCATGTTTCCTCCAATAGAATTAGGTCGGTCATGTTTCCTCCAACAGAATTAGGTCGGTCACGTTTCTTCCATTAGATTTAGGTCGGTCATGTTTCCTCCAATAAAATTAGGTCGGTCATGTTTCTTCCAATAGAATTAGGTCGGTCATGTTTCTTCCAATAGAATTAAGTCGGTCATGTTTCTTCCAATAGAATTAGGTCGGTCATGTTTTCTCCAATAGAAACAGGTTGGTCATGTTTCCTCCAATAGAATTAGGTCGGTCATGTTTCCTCCAATAGAAATAGATTGGTCATGTTTTCTCCGGTAGAAATAGGTTGGTCATGTTTCTTCCATTAGATTTAGGTCGGTCATGTTTCCTCCAATAGAAACAGGTTGATCATTTTTCTCCCAATCGAGATAGGTTGGTCAGGTTATAGTTATAGATATTGCAGGCAACAATGACTAGAGGGAATTGTTACAGATATAACAGACAACGGAGCGGCTGGTCGAGTAACAGACAACGGACCGGCTGGTCGGGTGGTTAAGAATGTCGAGTTCGTCTTTGAGTGACCGGGGTTCGAATGCTCGGTAAGGTGTGGATGTTTTTTTGTTTTTTTTCTGTCGCGGGAAAAAATAAACACCCTAACCTTCCCAGGACGCGACGACTGCACTAGCCAGGCGGTCTTAATTCTTCAGGCTCAAGACACTCCCCTCCCCCCCCCCTCGTTCTACACCGCAAGGTACTACGGCAGTAGATGGCAATGGCAGTTTAAATTAACAGAAAACGACGTCAGATATAAGACACGGAAGCTGGACCGCCTTCTATTTGTGACGACCACTGTCAGATGGTACTCACTTGAAAGCACCCATGATGATATCCATGCTAGCTAGATCAAACAGATGTCGGTTCTCCTCCACAATGCTGGAGAGCATCTCTGGTCCAATACAGTCAAAGTCCACCAGAGTGAGCAGCTCGGCTGTGTGTCTGGTTCTATGGCATGGGTTGTATTTCAGCCATTTGATGATCACCCTGAAGATGTCTGCTTCACAGTTGATCTTGACGTTGGGATCTCGGAGGAGCTTCTCCATCTGAAATGAGTCAGCAATATTTTGACCTGGTAGGAATCTGAAAGCAACGTGGTCAAGACATTCTCAAAATATAGATGTCAGATCACATAAAAGATGGGGTGATGGTCTCACGAACACCCTTAGATAAATCCTCTCTTTTGCTTCTACTTCTTCGTTCCTCTTTCGAGGAAAATGCATCACACCTAGTTACGCACCTCAAATGTCAGTGTGTCTTGGGAATTTATCGCAACGTCCTGCAGAGGGCATGAAATATTTTTTTAAAAGATAAACAGGAACGGCTACCTAAAGTCCAATTCCAATTCCAATTTTCAAAACAAAAATTACAAATTCAACTCGTTCAACCTGCGTTTTTCAGCTGTGGTTATTGTTGAGGTCCGTGGTTTTTGTGGGTTCATTCACCCTAATTCTTGTCTTGCGAGTCCTATCTTGGACTGGTTATGTTGGTTTGTGTCTGTGACATCAGCTGGGGGTTGGTCGGCGGCTATCCTTTGTGCTCGTCTCCACTTGAGGTTTTCTTTGTTGGTGTAGGCTCCTGGCTCGTCTGGCTTGGCTGTGTGCAGTCCTTATAAGGACTCTTTGTTTGATGTTTCGTTATCTTTCGTTTTGTTGTGAGTTTGTGTCACCTTCTCGTAGTTTCTGTTGTATTCTTCATCCATTTGTTTCCAGATGAGTTGCAGTTCCGTACGAAATCTACCTAAAGTGTTATCTTATGAATATATATAGGGGACAAGAGCCGGGCAGTATTTTAATAGTCGTTGTGTAACACAAGAATTAAATTGT
>OY992882.1:109580715-109600715 GCA_963921405.1 Cepaea hortensis
CTGCTCGGGGAACGAGTAAGAAGAAGAAGAAGAAGAGAAGAAGCGAAGAACGAAGAAGACGAAGAAGAAGAAAGAAGAAGCACGAAGAAGAGAAAGAAGAAGAAGAAGAGAAGAAGAAGAAGAAGAGAGAAGAAGAAGAAGAAGAAGAAGAAGAAGAAGAAGAAGAAAGAAGAAGAAGAAGAAGAAGAGAAGAAGAAGAAGAAGAAGAAGAAGAAGAAGAAGAAGAAGAAGAAGAAGAAGAAGAAGAAGAAGAAGAAGAAGAAGAAGAAGAAGAGAAGAAGAAGAAGAAGAAGAGAAGAAGAAGAAGAAGAAGAAGAAGAAGAAGAAGAAGAAGAAGAAGAAGAAGAAGAAGAAGAAGAAGAAGAGAAGAAGAAGAAGAAGAAGAAGAAGAAGAAGAAGAAGAAGAAGAAGAAGAAGAAGAAGAAGAAGAAGAAGAAGAGAAGAAGAAGAAGAGAAGAAGAAGAAGAAGAAGAAGAAGAAGAAGAGAAAGAAGAAAAGAAGAAGAAGAAGAAGAAGAAGAAGAAGAAGAAGAAGAAGAAGAAGAAAGAAGAAGAAGAAGAAGAAGAAGAAGAAGAAGAAGAAGAAGAAGAAGAAGAAGAAGAAGAAGAAGAAGAAGAAGAAGAAGAAGAAAAGAAGAAGAAGAAGAAGAAGAAGAAGAAGAAGAAGAAGAAGAAGAAGAAGAAGAAGAAGAAGAAGAAGAAGAAGAAGAAGAAGAAGAAGAAGAGAAGAAGAAGAAGAAGAAGAAGAAGAAGAAGAAGAAGAGAAGAAGAAGAAGAAGAAGAAGAAGAAGAAGAAGAAGAAGAAGAAGAAGAAAGAAGAAGAAGAAGAAGAAGAAAGAAGAAGAAGAAGAAGAAGAAGAAGAAGAAGAAGAAGAAGAAGAAGAAGAAGAAGAAGAAGAAGAAGAAGAAGAAGAAGCAACAGTAGCAACAGCTCTAGAATCAGATGTGGCAGCAGACGGCATTGTGCTGGGTTTTATCGAATTGGTATGCGAGACAGTCGTTCAGAAAGCAATGGCAAACTACTGAACGTAAACTTGCGAAGACATCAACAACAGCAGTAAAATGCTGGTGTTGACAGCGATGCCCTGTAAAAGAATATGCAAAATATAAACCAAAAAATATGTTCATTTAATGTTCGTTCTATGTGCATCTAATGTATGGTATATCTCAAAGCTGGCTCGTGCCTGAATGAGAGACTATCAGTACTTGATTCAGAACATTAACTTCGATAGAGAGTTTAACTCGTGGGGAAAACTCGGGCAGCTGTCACTGGTGTTCACTGATTCGCTTGGCTGGCTTTCTGGATCTTCTCATGTATTTACGTATCGCTATGGTCTGTTTCAGCTAACCTGTTCTATAACTTTCTGAACTCGTTAGGTTTTGTCTTTCACTCATAACTAATCATATCTGAATCCTTGACAGGTGACATAAAATGTCACTGTTAAGTATGTTTTGCTACAATTATGTCAACACATACAGATTCTTCTTCTTACGCCAGTTACCCGTTTCCATTACCACCTACTCCCCATTTATCGTCAGTAAAAAGTAAACCTTAAATACCCCTTGTCATATCATGAACCCTATTCGGTATGTGATGCCGGCCATATGTAGTTAAACCTATCGGCACTCGTTGTGTGAAGTGGTCATTATCACAGCGGAAGCTTTCACTTCCCATGGGTGAAGCGGTCATTATCGCAGTGGAAGCTTTCACTTCCCATACTATTTCCTGATGCCCATTTCAGGCCGGTTGGAACTGGAAGCCCCGGGCACTGGCAAACGATTCGCTGAGCATTCGAATACATAACCAGTGACCCGGCAGACATGTGAGCTAGCCCCGCATTAACTCTACTCCCTGATCTCGAGTGGCGTAGATCAAGATACAAGCCTTGACATGAAGATTGTCCAGTGGACTTAGCATGATTAAAGTGTTCTTAAACACAGTTGGCAATACCAACATTATGTTGTTGTTGTTGTTTTTTTTTTCTTCTTCATATCCTACTTACATGACATTGCAGTAAACACCAGCATTTTCCAGCTGCTGTTGATGTCTTGGCAAGTTTTACGTTCAGTAGTTTGCCAGTGCCTTCTGAACGACCGGCTCACGTGCATTTTCCGTAAGAAACCAACGTGACGCGATCCGCTGTCGAATCTCGCGCAGCTGTGTTCCGTACGTGGATTGCAAACATCATCCTTAACCCCTGTCGCTGGGAGACCGGCAGACATGATGTTACTGCATTGATTATACAGTTACATGAGGTTTAGTGGTAATTTATGGTAGATAAAAGCGACATATTCACACTGTCTGTAACGTACGAAATCGTTTAAAGCAGTAATGGGTTAGACACTAAATGTTCACGAAATGCTCTGCTACTACAGTCTACACATACTGTAAAACACATGCTACTTAAGTCTAGTATCGTCGCATCTGTACCGTGTATCTCAATGGAAATAGTAATGTGCGCGACGATTAATTGTGTTTAGCGGTTCTGTATTTGATTAAATAGCAAACAGGCAAACAAATGCAAGTAGGGGAGACAACTGCATATTTGCTAGATTTTTATTTGTTCAGATTACTACCCTTAATTTCATTTATTCATTCAGTAGCATGTCTTTTTGCAGAACCCCGCTCCCATAACAACCTTCCGGAAAACCTCTCGATCATAAGCAAGATGTCCCGCGTCTGATGCACCTGCGTCTGGAGATCATCCGCCACATCCTGCACCCATCTTCTCTTTGGCCTTCCTCTTCCTCTCTTCCCAGGCATATATCCTTCCAATATTGTTCTCTCCAAACCTACGTGACGTTTCAAGTGACCAAAATATTTAAATTTTCTTTGTTTTATCGTCTTTAATAGCCAGCCTTCTTCAATATTCAATTCTTTAAGAATGGATGCATTTGTTTATTTCTTTACCCAAGATATTCTTAGAACTCGTCTATAACCTTTATATTCAAAGGCATTGTATGCGCTGTTCAGCTTGTTTAGTAAGTGTCCATGTCTCACAGGCGTATGTTGCAATGGGAAAGATGCATGCTTTTAAAAATCTAATTTTTGTAGTTCTGTCTGTCCCATTCCATAATTTATTCAGCTGTTTTAGTCTTTGAAGAGCAATTGATAGTCGCCGTTTAATTTCTGTCATTGTGTCACCATTGTTGGTAATCAGTGACCCAAGATATTCAAAACTTTCCACCACCTCCAATTTTTCCCCATTAACATATATTTCTTTCTCCATAGTAGTTTTATCTGTATGCATTATCTTTGTTTTTGCTATGTTAAGATATAAGTTGTGATTTTCACTATTCAATTGGGTTGAGGCTATTAGGTTTTCTATGACATTGTGTGTTGTGGATAGTAATACTGTATCATCAGCATATCGAAGTATGTCATGACCGCCGATATTTAGGGCTTCATATAGCTCCCTGTTTATATCATCTCTTACATTTCTCATTATATTTTCGGCGTACAGGTTAAACAAATAGGGTGACAGCACGCAGCCCTGACGGACTCCTTGTTTGATGTCAAACCAATCTAATGTCTCGCCATCTATTCTAACTGCTGCTTGTTGGTCTAGATAGAGCATTTTTATGAGTTGTACTACATGAGATGGAAAGCCCATATTCCTCATGATTTCCCAAAGTGTCTGATGTTGTACACAATCAAATGCCTTTGAATAATCCACAAAACATGAGAATAGGTTTACATTAAATTCTCTGAATTTCTCTATTATTAATCGCATGTTGAATATGTGATCTCTTGTTCCTCTTCCTTGTCTAAATCCAGCTTGAATCACGTTAATCTCTTCTTCCATTTTCTTACGAAGTCTTCCCATTATGACTTTTAGTAGAATTTTACTTGCATGACTGATCAGGGCAACAGTTCTATAGTTGGTGTATAATTTCAGGTTGCCCTTTTTTGGTATTGGAATGAAGATAGTTCTCTTCCAATCTTTTGGCCAAATACCATATTTCCATATCTTTCTACATAATGCGTTATACATGTGTATGCTTTCTTCTCCTCCCGCTTTAATTAGTTCAGCTGGTATCTCATCATATCCAGGTGATTTACCATTCTTCAGGTTCTTTATAGCCCAAGAAATTTCATCTAATGAGGGTTCAGGTTCTGTCTCTTCTGTCATTGGCTCATGTATCTCATTCATATCCTCACTGTCACTCATATCATACATTCCACTGCAGTACTCCTGCCATCTTTCTAGAATTTGCCTAGATTATGTTAAGGTATTTCCCATCTTGTCACAGATAACATTCAATTGAGGTTGAACATTTCTTGTCAATAACTTTATTTCTTTGAACATTTCATAATCTCTTCCAGTCTTATGATATTGCTCTATTCTGGTACAGCAATCTTGTATATATTGATTTTTGTCCTTTCTTGTGTTCTTTCTTATTTCTCGAGTCTCATCTCATCTCATCATGTTCCTCTTGTACCTTGCGGTGTCGAGGTGAAGTATAAACTTCGTGAGAGTGCCCGGTTATGGGCTTCGTATATCGACATTCCCATGGATTCTGTTATTCCCTCCGTCCAGCGTTTACGTGGTCGGCCTCTTCCTCTGTTTCCATCTGGTCTGTACGTCATTGCCTGTTGTGGCATGCTGTTGACTGGTAGCCTACTTGCATGGCCAAACCATTTGACTTGCTGCTTTCTAATAAAATCTAGAGCAGCTTTAACCCCCACTTTAGTCCTGATTTCTTCATTTCTGATCTTATCTCTTCTTGATACGTTGAGTATTCTTCTCAGGAACCTCATTTCTGTTGTTGTGATTTTTCTTTTCTCTTTTTCTGTCATTGTCCAGGTTTGGCATTGGTAGCACAGAGTTGGTAGGAAGATTGTGTTGTAAAGTGCTTTCTTAGTAGTTATTGATACATGTTTGTTCTTTAGTATTGGTGCCATTTGTCCAATGAGTTGATTTGCCTTATTGCACCTATTTTCGATCTCGTCTTCTGATCTGCCATTTGATGATATTATACTTCCTAGGTACTTGAAGCTCTCTACTTGTTTCAAGGGATGTTCGTTTAGGTGAATTGTTGCTGTTTGTTCTTCTTTAGTTATAGTCATTACCTCTGTTTTGCTTGTGCTAATTTTCATGTTATGTTCCCTACACATTTCGTTTAGACTATTCATGTGGTCTTGTAATTCAGCTTCTGATTTTGCTATTAGTGCTTGGTCGTCCGCAAACAGGAGTTCTCTAATGGTTAGATTTGCAGATGGTTCTTCTTCTGTGTTCTCGTCATGCGGTATTCTTGCTGTCTCTGCTTGGCTGGTTTCTTTACATATGTTGTCTATATATGTTATGAACAAGAGAGGGGACAGGACACAACCTTGTCGTACTCCAGATCTTATGGTGAAGGGTTCTGAGTGTCCTCCAGTTGCTCTCACTATGCATTCACTGTTGTCGTATAAACTTCTACATAGGTTTGTTAGATGTGTGCTCACTCCATATTGTTTAAGGATTTCCCACAGCTTGTTTCTATCTACCCTATCAAATGCCTTTTCTTGGTCAACAAAGGCTAAGTAGAGTGTTCTCGAGTTAAAGATTTCTCGAGTTAAAGATTTATACTTCATCCTGCTGTTATCGGATTCACCTCCTTTCTGTTTCAGTTCCCTCCGTTGATTTATTAATTCTAACGTGTCTGATGTAATCCATGGCTTACGTTGCTTTTTCTTGATCGGAATTAAATCTTTGGCTGCAGTTATCAAGATATCTCTAGCTTGTACTGCCAGTTCATCAGGTGTCATTTCTTCTTGTACAGACATCAAGACCCCAAAACGATTCCTAACTTCTATGTTGTATGCGTCCGGTATTTGTGTGAGATCAAAACGAAGTGGCCTTGGTCCTCGGGTAAGCTTTTTGAGTTTTAATTTCAGATCTGCTTCTAGTAACTGATTATCTGTATCACAGTCTGCACTACGTAGGGTTTTTGCAGATGTTATGCTTGATCTCCATCTTCTTTGTATTAACATATAGTCTATCTGATTTTGGTAATACTGTCCGGAGACTTCCATGTGAAGAGTCTTCTTGGATGTTGTTTAAAATGCGTGTTGGCTATCGTGAATTCATTTTCTGTGCAAAATTCAATTAATTTGTCACCTGCATCATTTCTATTTCCCAATCCAAATTTTCCTAATACGTGTCTCTCATTTTCAGCTCTTCCTGCACCTACTTTTGCATTAAAATCTCCCATTATTATTGCTATATCATTATGACCAATCTTATTTAATGTGTCTTGTAGTGTGTTGTAAAAGTCTTCAATTTCGTCCTCCTTTGCTGTATGAGAGTTGTGTGTGTGTGTGTGTGTGTTTTTTTTTTTTTTTTTTTTTTTTTTTTTTTGGGGGGGGGGGGGGGCGGCCTTTAAGTCTAATAGTGAGGATTCTATCACTAACTGAATTATATCGCATTAAAGCTTTTGCAGCTGTCTTATCTAAACAAAATGTCACTCCACTCTGGCCTCCGACGTCTCTACCAGAATAAATGAAAAGACTTCCATTTTCAGTTGTAAAATGTCCCTTGCCGCTCCAGCGATGTTCACTAATTCCTAAAATTTGAATGTTGAATCTCTCAATCTCATCACATACTACTTTAAGCTTTCCCTCATCCAGACTTCTCACATTCCACGTTGCTATTATCACTCTGTTTCTTAGTCTGACACAGGGGATTTCCTTGGTAACACAGTCAGGATTAACTCCGTCATGACGATTACTAGTACTGGTCCCTGTGTCACACTCTTCCCCAGTGTTATCTGATCTGCCTGGCCTGGGGGTCTCACCACCAGATCTCTTTCTTACGATGTTTTCTTTCATGGTTGTTATGGTTTCTTGGAAAGTTTTGCAGAAGGTAGTTTGCCATTGCTTTCCTTCTGGGCAGTGACTGTGCTAGTCGGTGGCCATAGCCATTGTCTCTACTGATGAGATCATCTGCCTATCGCCGCAGAGTGCAAGACCATAACCAACAACAATCTGTGGCTGCTTTCACACTCCTTCCACCACCTGCTTCCATGGCTTCACGTAACCCTGATCGGGGGGCTAAACGGGTACTCCACCTTGCCCAAGGGTGTCCCGTAGACTAACGGAGGAAAGGAGGGGTCTTACATCTCCTTTGATAGGGGATACCCCTACCCCTCTAACCCTTAATTAAGATAGAAAAACGGCTACAAACATTTGGAAAACCTAACGATTCATCGCTGGTATCCCTCGTCTAGGCATTACACGCCTTTCTCCGTAACCCCGTATACTCTCGTGAGTAACGTGACGTGCGCGAGAATCGGTAGCGGTTCTCTCCGCGTCGGTAACTTGCGGGGTATGTGAGCCGGTCGCTCAGAAAGCAATGACAAACTACTGAGCGTAATCTTGCCAAGAAATCAACAATCAGCTGAAAGATGCTGATGTTGACCGACGAACAAACAACAAAATGATTAGTCGGCGATTTGCTAGATTTTTATTTGTCCAGATGTGGCAGCTCTCCTCGGGCATCTCATTTCGCAGGTGGTGATTTTGCGAAGGTGTAATTTGGATAAAGTCCAGGTTTGAGATTAATAGCATAGTGTTGGTGTGAATATGCTGTTTATTATCTGTCGTTTTGCGGACATGGGTATATTTGGATGTTTCAGTAAGGTTGATAGTTGATATGTATGTAAGTGCACTAGCTTTTTTACATCTTATTTCGATTTCTCTGTCCAATCTGCCATCTTCTGTGATCATACTTCCAAGATATTTGAATTCTTTAACTTGTTTCAGAGTTGTGCTATTTATCTGTATACTTAGTGGGCCCGGCGATCTGATTTATTTGTACTATTTATCTGTTTACTTAGTGGGCCCGGCGATCTGCTAACTCACATTACTTCGGTTTTGGCTGTATTTATACTCATATCGTATCTCCTGCATGTTGAACTCATATTATTAATATGATTTTGCAGTTTGCCCTCGTCGCTATAAAGCAGGCACTGATTGTCTGCAAATAGAAGTTCATTTATTTCCTGTGGATCAGTTGTTTCATCTGGAATAAAGAGTTCTAAATTTTCTGAATCTGTTCTGTCAAGACTTGATTCTTTGGATATTCTGTCCATGTAGATATTAAATAGCAGGAGAGAGAGCACACAATTGACTGTGAACATATCTGATATACCTTCTTGTGTTCTTACTGCACTTTGGCTCGAGTGGTAAATGGCTATGATGTTTTCTAGTAGTTGCCCTTGTATCCCATAGTCTTCAAGGATGGTCCATAATTTGTATCTGTCTACTCTGTCGAAAGCCTTTTCCTAATCTACAAACACGATATTCTGCTGGTCACTATATTCGATAGTTTTTTCACATATTTGTCTAAGTGTAAATAATGCATCAGTGCAACTTTTACCTTTCCGAAAACCGAATTGTACTTTGCTTAACTTTTGTTCAACTATGGGTCTAGCTCTTTGTTCCAATAGTTTTGCATACATTTTCCCTATATGGCTCAGGAGTGATATACCTCTGTATGTTTCGCACTCTCTCATATTGCCTTTCTTTTTCCATATTGGTACTATTATTGCCTGTTGCCAATCATCTGGGACTTTTATTTCTTCCCATGCTATATTAAAAAGTCTTGTTAGCCATTTAACTCCTGTTTCCCCACAGGCCTGAATAGCTTCTGTGGTTATTCCATCTGGGCCAGGTGATTTGTTTTTAGGACTTTTCTGTATAACTGCTTTGACTAGGTACTTTAGAAACATTTTCTAAATTGCTTTTTAATTATATAACTGCATAGTTGGATACCTCTTGAAAAAACAAATCCAACGATACCTTATTCAAGTCTGTAAGTGAATTGTAAGCTTAGATATTAATTTTTGTATGTCAGTTTATATTTAACATTGGCATATTGGTAACCCACTCTGGAAAGTGTGACCACAAACACACGTAAGCCTAGGGCGGATAACTGCTCAAGGTTTTTTTGCGCTAAGGGGGATAACTCAGGTTTTTATTTTGAACGCAAAATTCAAATGAAAACCTCAAACTCCTTCTTCCTCCAGCCTCTTCCTCCACTCCTAAATACTAGAATGAGTGGTGAATGCAAACGTGCATCATTATAATCTCGTCGCTTTGAATAATCCATAAGAATATTAAATGATCATCGCTGTATTATGACACGGAAAACAGCTATATTCCCGCCATTGAAATTTAACATGACGCATCTTAGCATACGATCTTCATAATTTCTGTTTGGGATGACCCCGTCGACTAAAATATTTGAAAATTTCACAGTACGCGTAAGAATGGATGCTCAATTTAATTATTTACACTAAATCCACATGAGCCACAGGTGACACCAGACCGTCATCCAGCTACTGATGGCAAAATCATAACTAAAATAAATAAATTTAGAGTAGGAACATAGAATGTTAGGGCATTAAATGGGCTAGGAAAGTTGACAAATGTTCTAAGAGAGATGGATAGCATGAAAATGAATATACTAGGCGTTAGTGAGATGAGATGGAAGGGATCGGGCAAAATTATAGCTGACAATCACACAATAATTTATTCTGGAGGGGATACACATGAAAAAGGTGTAGGAATAATATTAGATGAAAAAACAGCCAAGTCAATTAATGAATACTGGTGTATTTCAGATAGAGTTATTATGGTAAAAATCAAAGGCAAACCAATAGATATAAATATTATACAAGTATATGCACCAACAACAAGCAGTAGTGATGAAGAAATACAACACTTTTATGACGAAATAGAAATGGTGATGGCTCAAATTGGATCACAAGAAATAAAAATAATACTTGGTGATTTTAATGCAAAAGTAGGAAAGGGAAAAATGGAGGGTGTAGTGGGGAATTATGGTTTAGGTACAAGAAATGAAAGAGGGGAAAAGCTAATAGAATGGGCAAATATCAATGATATGATAATTGGAAACACATGGTTTAAACACCATAAAAGACGACTGTACACATGGAAAAACCTTGATAAGAAAATACGCAACCAAATTGACTACATACTAATTAATAAAAGATTTAGAAATGCTTTAATTAATGTAAAGACAATGCCTGGTGCTGACTGTAATAGTGATCATGTACCACTATGTGGACAAATAAAAGTAAGATTAAAGAGAGGGAAAAAATGGTTAAGAACATGAGACTTAATAAAGAGGTTCTGAAAATAGATAAAGAAATGCAAGAACAATACAGAGTGACTGTGAAAAATAGGTACAATGCAATAGCTAAAATACAGAGTATAAATGAACAATGGGAAATGTTAAGGGACTCCATTCATCAAACTAGCAAAGAAGTATTAGCGGAGAGAGGCAAAATAGCTAAGAAAAAATGGATGAATGAAGAAATCTTAAAACTGATGGACAAAAGATAACAGAGTAAAAATTACAAACAAGAATACGCTAAGATAAATAAAGAAATAAAAGATAAATGTGGGAAGGCTAAAGAAAGTTGGTTAAACGAGCAATGCAAAAGAATTGAATTAAATTCCATTAAAGATACAAAAAATATGCACAGACAAATCAGTGAGCTTACAGGAAGAAAAATCAGAATAAATACAGGTTGTTTGAAATCAAAAACAGGAAAGATATTATTAGAGGAAGGTGCTATAATGAAGAGGTGGAATGAGTATATCAGAGAATTATATGATGGAGAAAGGGAAGAATTAACAGAAGATAGTAACTTAGAAGGTCCACCTATTCTGAAAGAAGAAGTCGCTGACGCTATGAAACGTATGAAGAAAGGAAAAACAGCTGGGCCAGATGAAATCACAATAGAAGAATTAGAAGTATTGGGAGAATTTGGAGTAGATATATTAACCAAAATGTTGAATGATATTTACAGCAGTGGATATTTACCCAGTGATATGCTGAGATCTGTATTTATAGCTATACCAAAAAGACCAGGAGCAATTGATTGTGAAGATTTTCGTACAATTAACCTTATAAACCATATCACTAAGCTTCTACTCAGAATCATAATGAGAAGAACCAAAAAGAAAATAAAAATGGAAATTAGTGAAGCACAGTATGGATTTGTGGAAGGAAAGGGCACAAACAATGCAATTTATACATTACGGACACTAATAGAAAGGTCAATAGAGAAACAGAGAGACATATATTTGTGCTTCATAGATTATACTAAGGCATTTGATAAAGTAAAACATGATGAACTGATTAAAATGTTGGAAGATATCAACATTGATGGAAAAGATTTAAGAATAATAAAGAATGTTTACTGGAACCAAGTAGCAGCAATTAAAATGGGAAATAAAGAGGGTAGTTATGAACAGATAAAGCTAGGAGTACGACAAGGGTGTGTCTTGTCACCAGATCTTTTCTCCCTGTATAGCGAAGTAATAATGAGAGAAATCAAAGAGATGCCAGGAATACTAGTTGGAGGTTATAATATAAATAATATACGCTATGCAGATGACACAGTATTGGTGGCGGACAATTCAACAGACCTACAACAATTATTAGATGTTGTAGTAACAGAGAGTGCAAGGAAAGGACTCTCCTTGAATATCAAGAAAACAGTAACAATGGTAATATCAAAGAAAATGGTGACACCAAAATGTGACGTAGACATAGAAGGGAAAATCCTTAACCAAGTGGATAATTTTAGATACCTAGGGGCATTTATAACATCAGATGGAAGATGTACAACAGAGATTAGGAGCAGAATAGGGCAGGCAAAACCGCATTTCAGAAAATGAAGAGTATCTTATGCAATAAGTCGCTATCACTGAATGTAAGAAAGAGAGTGCTGAAATGCTATGTAAAACCAGTTTTGCTGTATGGCAGTGAATCTTGGAATGTAAATGAAGAAATTAAGAAGAAATTAGAAGCAACAGAGATGTGGTTCCTGAGACGAATGTTACGAATTCCTTGGACTGCCAAAGTAACTAACGACGACTGTCTGAAACAGGCTAATGAAACTAGAACATTATATACAACAATAAGACAGAGACAAGCATCTTTCTTCGGTCACGTGATGAGAAGAGAGGCATTGGAGAATATAACAGAATAGCTCTGTAGAGGGTTTAGGTGGCGTGCAAAAGGGGAAATGGGTTACTAACTAATGCACGCGTGAGCACCCGGTAGTTAAGTAGCTAGGGACGCTCACGCGTTGACGTAGAGGCGGGAGACAGATGAGTTACGACCAAGATCTCGAGCCAGTAGGACGTATATGCAAAATGCTACGTTTTGATATAAACATGTCTCTTACAATAAACTTTGACAACGTTTCTACTTGGCTTATGCGTTCCTTCCGTTCCCTTCATATCCTGTAGCTCTGTAACAGGATGCGAAATGGTGCCTAAATGACTCAGGATCTCTAGTTAGTTGTCGCGGCACTTCAATTAACTGGAGCTACATATCCAATGATGCACCCTTGCAAACTGTGAATGAACAGACGGCTGAAAACATCAACTATGGCGTGTGTAAGCATTTCGACATAATTTCGCGCCTGGCAGAAAACATTTACTGGGCTCCTCTGCGAAGATTTTGAGAGCCGTTATCAAGTCAGCTCCGGGCTCTGTTGTACCTGAGAGCCGCTGTCAAATCATCTCCGGGCTCTGTTGTACCTGAGAGCCGCTTTGACATATCAGATCCTTACGGGGTTGTGAAGCCCGCTTTGTCAAATCAGATCCTTACGGGGTTGTGAAGCCCGCTTTGTCAAATCAGATCCTTACGGGGTTGTGAAGCCCGCTTTGTCAAATCAGATCCTTACGGGGTTGTGAAGCCCGCTTTGTCAAATCAGATCCTTACGGGGTTGTGAAGCCCGCTTTGTCAAATCAGATCCTTACGGGGTTGTGAAGCCCGCTTTGTCAGGTCAGCCTTGAGATCCTTACGGGGGTTGTGAAGCCCATTGTCCAAACGTGCTCCTGTTCAGTACTGATCCGTGTGAAACCGCTCTCGAAGACGTGCTGATCTCTAATCGTTGATGGGAACTGAATTATTTACGGATCAGAAACGTGAACAATTTCCAAAGGAAAGTATTAGACAGTAATTAATTCCTGTAGAAGTGGAGTTTAACATATAAATGTGATTATGATATAATTATTGATTACTATTATTGACTAGAGGTTGAATTACCCTAATTTACAGATATACTATTAATTAATATTATTGGTTAGAGGGTGAATTATCTTAATTTACAGATATAATAAAATGGCACAGGATGAAGCTTAGTTGACACAAGTTTTGAGTGGAGCTACAAGTGAGGAATAGAAGAAGATATTGTTTTTAGGCCGAGATAGCCTAAAAGATTAAAAATGTACCTGAGTAGAGATTTAAGACGCGTAACTGCATGGTTGGGAGAGTTAAAAGTGGCGGTCAGCGAGGTAGAATGTTTTGTACGTTGGTTACAAACTAGAACGGCTAATGTAGAAGATGATGTGATATGGAAGAATGAGAATAGTCGACGACAGTCACTGCTTTATGAAATCAGAAGACAACATGAATTTTTATATAGAAGTAGTCACGTTGGGTCAGATATAACTAGGGTCAGGAACTGGTATAATGACCAAAGATACAGAAATGGGCGTGAGAGAAACCTTTCAAAGAAAAGATGGGATTGGCCCTCCCACAGTGCAACCGCAAGAAAAAGACGTGATGACTGGTTTGATCAAAGACAGAGACAATATATAAACTCAGCTGTAAGAGACAGAGTTGAATCTGTAAATAAGATACAAAATACCCCTAAGGTGGTTGCGAATGTGACTGTTAGACAGGAAAAGAAGACGACGGTATTAGTAAAGAAAATAGACCAGGAGACTCAGACGCAGATGATTGAGGTGGTAGAACGGAATACACAGACACAAATTGAGACCGTAGAAAAGAAAGTCCAGGTACAACCAGCCAGCAAGATAACAAAGGGAAGTCAAACCAACTTAGTAGAATTTACCGAACCACTTCGGCTGAAATCAGAAAAGGGAGACACAGTTAAATTTAAGGAAGATAGGCAGACAAAGACCAAAGATGTCAGAAGACAGGTAAGAAAAAGTATTAAGGATAGGAATACAACTAGTCTATTAGCCAATGTAGGTACGACTGGTGTGTCAGGTTCCTCAGATAGAGACATGGAATTTATCCCTGACCGAAGTATGAAAGGTAGAGGTATAAATAAGAAGAATGTCAGGCCGTTCTAGTTCCGACTATAGGGATGTTATCGCCGTGTCTGCGTATAATAAGCCTGTTGAGGGAACTATCATTAGTGAATCTTCAGAAGACGAGATAGGAAAATATAAGAGATATATGACTTATACTGAAAATAGCGAGCAGACGGACGCAGTAACGACACGAACAACAAATAGGAGTAAACGAAGGAAAGCATTGAAACCGACCTATACAGAAGATGATGAGAGAAAGCTTAGGGAGTATATGAGCTTAAGACCTCAATACTTTACAGCCACAGATATTGAAAACGAGTTTGATTGTTACTACTCATAAAGACAGACACTATTATCAGAAGATACTTTGTTATAATTAGAATTGAAAAGTGACTGATGAGTGACGGAAGGCGTTGAAGGAATTTGACTCGTTAATAGTGTAGGATGAGGAAGTTGAGGAGAAGTGAGTGAGTAGTTGACTGTCGGAGTGATTTGATGTGGAGAATTGGGTAGGACGGAGAGTAGTGTTTGGTTGTGATGGTTGGGAGAGTGGACGAATGGGAGTTTAAACGTCCCTTGTCCAGAATGGTCAGATAGATAGGGGTGTTCACGTTGAGTGATGTGTGCTGGAGTAGTGGACGTAAGGTAAACTTGACATGGAGGTAAGCTTATTATGCATGTTGATTGCTAGAGCTAATGTGTTGTTTGAGTCGGGTAGGCTCTGAGCTTTTGAAAGGGAGTGAATGATTGAGAAAAGTTGAAATAAGAAAGTAGTTGGATTGTGAAAGTCCTGTGGCAGATATTGAATTAACGTTTTGGATGTCGTTTCATGAAACAGATTCAGTATCGTTGGCAGAAGTATGCTGAGATGGAATTGCCTGATGCAGAGGAATGAGAGAATATAGAGAGGAAGTGATTAGTATGTATCATCGGAGTGAGGTTTGTTATGAGGGGCCGTTGATAAAGTGGATAATGATGGTTAGTGTGTAAAAGAGTGTATGTGTGTTGAACTGGTTGTTGGCCGGATGCACTTCTGGTTATTGTTTGGTTCGAAAATGGCCCGAGAAATGTGAGTAGCATATGTGCCAGCGGTGTTTAGTGAAGACATATGAATGAACCAATCAATGTGTTGGATGAGAGATGAGAAGTTGATGGAGATTGATGAGGAATTGAGGAGTCAGTGTAAGCAAGAGAAGAAGAGAGCTGCGTGACGTGACTAACCAACTGAGTGTGAGAATATTATGAATAGAAAATTGTGGAAGATGATGTTTGAAGAATGCGAATTATTGCTGATGGGAATGAAGTAATTGGTGATTGCAGAGATGACTGACTAGAAGAAAACTTGTTGTGTAAAGAAGGAAGAAGCACGTTGGAATGGAATGTTGGTCACGAGATTAGATTGAGGAAAGTCATGGAGTGGTGAGATAGTGATGCGGAGGAATGAAACGGTTGTTATGACGGGTGGACGAGAGACTCGATTTACGAGAATGTCGTTGCAAGGCAGAAGTTGTGATAGTTGATGATACAAATAAGAAACAAACAAATTAGATTAGATATAGAACGAACAAATTAGAGGCCAGTAATGTAAATACAGAAGAACAAGAAATGGATGAAAAGTCAGAGACTGATGGAAATGATAGTATGAGTGAAGACATTATAAGTTCTCATCATGAAAATGAAGATTTTGACATAGGGATGGCACTTACAGAGAAAACATCTAGCTTTGTTAAAAAAAAATGGAAATATAGCAAATAGATTGATAGAATATTCTGCAGATAGCAGGAGAGACATTTTTTTATTTAAGGATGGTTTAAAATGTGAGACCTATATATTGAGGTTGGACGACAAATCATTTTATACCACTGTGTTTGATGAAACACAGTAGCTGTAAATTACAGATGAATGTGATAATTAAAGCAAGTTAGTAGATAGCCTGGTTAAGAATTGTTGTGTTTTTCCTTAGCGAGTAGACAATCGGTTATGAGTCCAAAAAAGTGACTCATAACAAGTAAATAGGTTTTAATGGAATATGATTATTCGATGCATCATGTATATTATGTTATATTATTTTAATTAAGGTTAGGGGATATTTAATTGTAGGGTATGACTTGTTGTGGTTTCCTTATTTTAAGTGTAAATTATCGGTGACCGGTAATGTTGGATGATACTAAGTAATTTTATCTTGATTTAAATTGATGCTTGTTTTATTATGTATATTGTGTGGGGGATAAAACCATGTATGTCAAATTGGGGGGAAAGCGTTTTGTTTTGAAATGCTTGGTTTAATGACTCATAATTTGAAGTTTCAGTTATTTTGACTTGTTTAAAATCAGCATATTAAGTTGATGACTGTTAAAACTTGTTTACAAAACTGTTATTATTTTTCTCTGAGTAAAAAGTTGCTTTAGATCAATAAGACTGGGCCTTATTGAATAAGTAATAAGATCCTTCTTTCAGATAATAATAGGCAAACAACTTTAGACTATGAAGAGAGACATATTCGCCTTGTTGGAAGAGGGTTCAGTAAACTGAAATAAATATGCAGTAAGTGTCATAAGCTTAGAGGGTAGAAGTTGATAAAGAGTCAATAGAAACACATAGATTGAATGCTATGCCTGGATGTGGGGGTTATAATAGGTGCTGCGCTAGTCAGCGTTAATAGAAACACATGGATTGAAGACCATGTTTGGATTGTGGGGGAGATTGGTTTAACTCAAAAAGGGACGCTGTGGTTACAGCATGAAATAAGTAGAAGTAGAAATTAGGTTCATAATATATTTTTTTTACATGGATCGAAAGCCATGGAGGTTTGGGAAGGTGTATTATAAATAAAGGATACTAATATAGTATAGACAAGGGGGAAAATATAGTCATAATGTACTATTTTAATGGCTGCTGTTGGCAGCACAAATGATACAGGTTTTAATCTTGAGAGTATAAAGATGGAGTTTTAGATCGACGTAATTTTTAACAAGAATATTTATTATGAACAAAATTGAAGTACATATCATTTTCATGGATTATATGATTCGTTTTTTTTTTTTTTTTTTTTTTTTTTTTGAAAACTTTATTTTATAAAGTTTTGTGAGTGCAAGGGAGGATAAATGGGACTACTTCTTACTATCTTCTCGGTGCTCACCTACCATATCTCTGTCTATCCTGCGTGTTTTGTTGATGTTCGAGAGAGGATGGTATGTTGCATAGCGCATGATAATCTTCAATTTTTGTTTATATACCAATGATGTTGACATGTGGACATATGTGTAAGCGGTTTGCTTGGGAAGTGTATTATAAAGTAAGATGTTGGAATATAGAAGAAATAATCATGGTGTAATGTCGATGCTGAATGAAGAAGAAGTATACGTTCACGATAAATAATGGAGGAAATGTAAGATTTGTTTGAGATCATAGCAGTTGGCTATAAGACATAAGTAGTAGAGTAGTGGAGTAGAAGGACTGAGGATTAATGAATGTTACAGGTTAGAGGTATATGATTTTCGTAGTTAAGAGTTGAGCCGTGTTAAGCTCGTGTATGACATGTAAGCGGGTTGCTTGAGAATTGAAGAAGAAAAATCGGAAATAGAGTTTATAGTAAATGGGAAATAGAGAGTATAAGATTATTTGGGGGGTAAGAATATAGAATTAGCGGATAGTCTTGAAGCATAACTCGGGGGTCGAAGATTTAGGTTGGGTGAGTTTTGAGTTAAGACTTTTCGGGGAAAAGTCTCGTTGAGGGTAGAGAGGAAATATAACAGAGTAGCTCTGTAGAGGGTTTAGGTGGCGTGCAAAAGGGGAAATGGGTTACTAACTAATGCACGCGTGACCACCCGGTAGTTAAGTAGCTAGGGACGCACTCGCGTTGACGTAGAGGCGGGAGACAGATGAGTTACGACCAAGATCTCGAGCCAGTAGGACGTATATGCAAAATGCTTCGTTTTGATATAAACATGTCCCTTACAATAAACTTTGACAACGTTTCTACTGGGCTTATGCGTTCCTTCCGTTCCCTTCCTGTCCTGTAGCTCTGTAACAGAACATCGTAACAACTGGAAAGATCGAGGGGAAGAGAGGCAGAGGCAGACCAAGAGAAATGATGCTGGATGGATTGAGACGGTGGCATGGAGGAATATCAGCAGCAGAGTTGATCCAGAAAACCAAAGACCGAGATCTATGGATAGCCATGAACGCCTACGCCAGCCGGCACGGCACTTGATGATGATGATACTAAATCAAGCGGCAACGTTTATGTAACGAGTACTATATATATCCTTAATACCGGGGAACAATAACAAGAAAACGTAAATCGCCGTTTGAAACATCGCCGGCAACGTTCGGTAACTGAAAATGTAGTACCTAGCTTTGACTTCTGCAGGTATGAAATTTGGTTCTTGCTGTCCCTGGCTTTTAGGCACAAAAGTGAGGTTTTCTATGTTATGTGTGAGGTTAAATAGTTCTTGAAAGTATTCTGCCCACCTTGCTAGTCTTTGTTGTGGATTACATATCGGTATACCTCTTTTGCTGTATATGATGGTGGTTGGGTTGTAGCATGCATCTCTGCTTCTCATTGTGTTGGCACGTTTATAAAATTCTCTTGGATAGTCTTTGCTAAGGATCGCCATCTGTATACCCATAAACCATATACCCATAAATAATCAAACTGTGGAGTAGGGTTTACTAATTAACTCTTAGGGAAGGAAAAACCACGAACACAATTCTGCGACTTACTAATGAAAATATGGGCCTTTCAGGCAAAGAAAAGCAAATCAACAACATGACACTGGAACTTACGTCTGCTAATTGCATGCTGAGGATGTAGGCGGAATCTTCAATTTCCATCAGGTTCTCCAGGACAAAGTCGTTGTAGACATCCATGATGTTGGACGGCAGGCCGATCCGTTGTCTGATGGTCAGATATTTCTGTCAGATATAAATATTGTGAAGGCGCAAGCCTTACCCTGGTGTGAGGAAATTAAACCTAAAGACTAAATCGAATGTCATGGCAGGGCAGACAAGGACCTAAACTTTGGTTACCAATTGGTCTAGGGTCGAAGCTCCGACAGGCGGACAGCTGGAGTATTGCTGTGCTGATTCGTCAGTTTCTTTTGTTCTATAAGTATTGGTGTTACCTTTTCCCTGGAGTAAACCAAGCAGGCTGCGAAGGGGATCATGTTGTGTGACCATGAACAAAGCATGGTCTCTCCACTTCAGCCCGACTTTGTGCTATGGAGAGATTATTATGCTTTTTTTTTTTTTTTTTTTTTGGGGGGGGGGGGGGGGACAATATAACAAACTATCCCCTGTCAAGACGGCAAGGTGCCAGTGAGTGTGTTTGTTTGCATATGAAACTTTGATAATAAACACACAAGCTGAGGAATATATAATTGCCACAGATATGTAGCTTGTAAGCAAAACGCAAAAAAAAAAAAAAAAATACCATGAACGGACCTAAGAACGGAGGATTCATCTCTTCAAGAAATAAATGTAAACCGTAAATTAATTTGTAAAATTTAAGCTAGATAGTCAATGTGTTTTGGGTACGAAGATAAATGCGTTGGAAAATGCAGTGACAAATGGTAAACTAGATGAGAAAAGATCAAAAGGGAGATGAAGAGATACATACTTGGAGGATTTGGCCATATGGCATAAGTCCGAAAGGAATAGAGACCTGATCTAAGAGGAACGATAATATATGTATATATATAGTCACGGGAACTGTGATTTAATAAGATGTGTGTTGATTGTTTCAGCTAAAGTATTACTCATTTATTCACATCATTTGATATATAACTCTGAAGTACTCACAAGACGAGATGCAACGAAATATGTCTGGCACTACAGTGTGCAACATGTTTGTGACTGACATCGATGGTTTATGACCTTAGACTACCGTAGAGATAACATACTCC